>JACGCK010000136.1:0-120907 GCA_014925825.1 Pholiota molesta
ATATTAACACATTTCTTGGTAGCTTAGCACCAAAATAAATGCTGACCTATAGGGTTACACACATGAAAATTGGATTGGGGTACTTTCTCCTTGATGTACTCATATCTCAACCAATACCATAGCTACAAGTAAGTTCAAGGGCACATTAGCATATTAACCATGCTGCCTCTAACTCTATTAATCGACGATTGTTCTCCAAATGCATTGTGTCAGCTATATCAGCAGAATGATTAAATCTAGCAGAAACCAGGAAATATACATCTGGCACATTCAATTATGCTTGGAATATTGTGATATTCGGAGTGAGTATATTACCATATCGACTACCTAACATATCCAAAAGTTAGACAAGGAGAGTAAGAACTGCACCCTACAGAGCCAAATATGTCGCGACCTACCCACATATTTTTGATGTATGACTTGATTCATAGATATCCCTATGATCTAAACACCTCAAGTGGTCTAGAATATGCTCTGATGAATAACTTTTTTTATAAATGCCTATATTAAGTGAGATTGGTGTCAAGTAGCTATGATAAGCATATTACAATATATTTGGAGTAGTAACAGTATATAGATATGTATGAATCTACTGACATTTTCAAGAAATCGAAGAATTTTGCGATGTTTTGGTATCTAGAGGTCGCAATTCTTTTACTGGTCTTTCGAATTTTGGCAAGGTAATTCTATCCATACTATAGAGCACTCCTTGAAAATCGTGTAATTTTAGACGCATAACTACATTCACAGGGTGATATTGTTCTGTATTTATTGTATTTAATCATTTTGGTGTGATCACTGGAGTAATTGGTGTGTGTCAGAATATTGTATGTGTAAATATTTGATAGGCCCTGCTACCGTTTTAACGCACTCATGTTTCTGTCTGTAGTGACAATATTGGCTGAGATATGGGTACATAAAGGAGAAAGTACCCCAATCCAATGTTCATGTGTGTAACCTTATAGGTCAGCATTTATATTGATGCTAAGCTACCAGAAAATGTGTTAGATATGTACCTCTACCTATTCACCGCTTTATATATGCTAATAAGCATCCCAAATGCAGTGAAAAGCCCCAATATAATACTGAAAAAAGCGCGATATTAAGATAACACATGCTGCATGCAGTACAATAATGTATCAATGGCGTAGGCGTATAGTACCGTATTTATATAAAATAATACAAAAAAGAACAAAAGAATAGGATAAGAATTGAGGGAGGAATCGAATTTTCAATATGGGGCGGAGGGGGAGGGTGCCACAATTCTATGCCCGGATTGGGTGATGCCGAGCACGGCAAGCCTAAAAATAGTATCATTCCGGCCAGCAATGCAATATTCATGCCAGCCCCATGTCTGGTTCACTACCTTGCTGGCCTCCGAATGCCATGATCCAGGTGTCATTAAATCCAGTAAAATCAGGTGATTCCAACGCGCCTAAGTACGCGCCGGCGCGGTATGCGGTTCCCGCGCCATTTGATGAAAGATCAATTCCTTGCTGGAGCAATGGGAATACGCTCACCGAGGGCGTATAGAACCGCGTTCAAAAGATCTGTTATTCAGCTATTTTATGGTGAAGTATCGTGCGGATATTCAACCCGTAGCCCGTGCTATTAATGTAGGAGTGCAAAATAGCGCGGGCCATTTTATGTGCCAGGGAACGAACGGAAAATTATGATCAGTAGTGCGTTCGAAAGATCTTTTTAATATCTATACACTCCAATTTAGATTATGCAAAACGGAGCGCCGGTTCATGAGAAACAAGCCATCTTTTGTGGGCGCATTTTAAGCGCCATCAGTAATTCGCTTCTAGCGCCCTAACAAGTGCAGCTATTAATATGAAAATTTTAGATTTGAGATCAGTGTAAAATTCTGAATCTTTCTGTATATTATGGCGCCTAAGCGCCCAATATTGAGCGAGCCAACCCAGGTGCATATACCGGGCATGCAGCCAACAGACACGTGCTCGGCCCGAATACTAAATATAGAATCATGCCTGCCAGCCAGCCAATATCCATGCCAGCCCAGCATCTGGTTCAGTACCTTCCCGGCGTCTGATCTCCAAAGTCGATGTGTCATTAAATCCAATAAATTCAGCAGATGGCAACGCACCTAAGCGCTCGCTGAGGCGATTTGTGGTTCCCCTGCTATAAATAAACAACCATTTCATGAATAACGTCGCGTAGAATGTTCCAATACAAACGAGTAGGGTACCGTTGGAAAGGTGTGATATTAACCTATTTTACAATATAATATGCGCGCGGATATTCAAAGCGTAGCTGGCGGTAAAGCGGTGCGAGCATAAATATGTCCGGAGCGTTTTACGGAGCAAGGAAGGGACGTAAAATTACGATCATGGACGCGTTCGAAGCGCACGTTTAATACCTCTAGATACCACCTAAAATCATGCAAAACGAGCCCCCGGTTGCGGAGGAAAGCAATATTCTTTTTGGGCGCTAATTTTACGCCATCAGTAATTTGCATCTAGCGCGTCAACCACTGCAGCTATTAATATGAAATTTTTACGGTTGTATTCAGAATCAAAATCCGCATCTATCGATATAAAATTGTCCCAAAGGGCCCCAAACAGAGCGGACCAGCTGCCCAGCTGCAATCCCACCAATAGTGGAAAAATGTTATTTTTGGTATTTCCACTTTGGGATGACCCTGACAACAGCGACGACGAGTGCGGGGCACTGTTGAGCATGGTGAGCAAGTGCACAGCCTCCAGTGATCACCATCACCGCCCCCAGTGACCAGCAAAGACCACCTGCCAAAAGTGGAATGTCTTTAAACTCAGCTTGGTGGAGTGGCTGTGCATGTTAGTTAGGAAGCTGGATGCAACATTTATGTTTCCCTAGTTGACATGATTCCATGTAGAATATTAACAGACAAGGCTGGCGAAGGGAGGGAGAGAGAAGGAAAGAAGCGTTGAGAAGCGTTGGCAATAGTCCCAAGCCGCTTATCTCCCTATCCTTTGCCGAATACTCATCACAATAATTCTTTTATTATAATAGATTATAATGCTATATAAAGGACATACATGTTTGTTGGCATCACCGGAGGCCGAATCATGATCAACATGCCGGAGGATGGAGGTTTTAATCGATACTTAGGGTCCCACTTGACCCTGTTGATGGGATCTTAAAAGAACAATCGACATATGACTCGAGCTTTCGCGACGGGCGGATCACGAGGTGCCGGTGGGCGAACGGGACAATGGGGGCATCCAGGTCATACCCCCGGAGAGAGTGGCGAAGGAGACGGATGAGGTGCGGAAGGTGCGGCGAGCGGTGGTGGTGGACTGTGGTCGGTGTGCGGCATCGGAAGTGGTGGCGAGGGTTAGGCGGGCGATTCCCAGTGACGCGGATATTTTGGCGAAGATTCGGGTGGCTTCAAGGAAGGACTCGCGCCTGGACGCGATGTGGACCTTGGCATCGGCGCCGGCTCTGCTTCGGTCGCGTTTGAAGGATTTCGTGGTGGATGATGGGTTGGTTCGGTTCCGGGGCTTGGTGTACGTGCCGAACGACGAGGACATCAAGCGTGAGGTGCTGCAGTTGTACCACGACTCGATTCCGGCGGGGCACCCTGGGCGTGCCAATACTCTGGCCTTGATTGCGCGGAATTACTACTGGCCACGCATGTCCGAGTTTGTGAATCGTTACATGGATGGCTGCGAGATGTGTCAGCGCACGAAACCTCGGCGGACGAAGCCTCACGGACCTTTGCAACCACTGGAGGTGCCAGACGGCCCCTGGCAGCACGTTTCGACGGACTTCATTGGACCGCTTCCGGCATGCAAGGGATTCGACATGGTGCAGGTCGTCTGTGACAAGTCGACGAAGCGGGCGCACTTCATTCCCTCGCGGCAGGATGACTCGGCGGTGCAGGCCTGTGATCGATACATCGAACGGGTATGGTGCTTGCACGGGACGCCCAAGAAAATTGTCTCCGACCGCGACCCCAAGTTCATCGCGGCGTACACTCGGCGCTTGTGGGAACGGATGGGCATCAAGCGCGCGCTGTCGACGGCGCACCACCCGCAAACAGACGGCCAGACCGAGCGGGCGAACCAGGAGCTCGAGATATACCTTCGCGCCTATGTGGACTATTATCAGGATGACTGGGTGGACTGGTTGTCATTTGCCGAGTTTGCTTACAATAATCGGGTCAATGCTTCAATTGGCATGTCGCCATTCTATGCGGAGTATGGGTACAATCCCTCGTTCTCGATCGACCCTGTAAATTCACAGTCAGTCCCGAATAGGGATGCCGAAGTTCGGTTCAGCTCGGTTCTTGACCCCTTCAGCCAGAACCGAGAACTGAACTGACAGAGAACTGCCCGAACCGGAACTGAACTGGAATAGAACCGACAAAATCGGTTCTGTCGGTTCGGTTCTGGTTCTGGAACCGGTTCGAACCGTAGAACCGATGGAATTTTATCCAAACCCATCCTTACGCAGGTAGAATCACCACATGAAGGGGTCTCTATGGGTGCCCACCAAACGCCATCAAGTTGCGTCTCTCCGCCTCAGAACCCTGCATATTGCAGGCTTCCTCGTACGTGGAGACGGTATAGTGATGGTGGAGGCATTAGCCGCCCACTCGCGCCGCCCGTTCGTGTGCCGTCCATCTGTCGCCTGTCGCGCGCCATCGTGCGCGGTCGTCCGTCGTCGTTCGAGCGCCGTTGGGTCGTACCTGCCGTTGGCTTGCTCCCACGGCGCCCGTTCCTATCGCCCTTGGCGCATCGGACGAGCAGCCCTGCGCGTCGTTGTACGGATACCTGCGCGTCGTTGTACGGATACACACGCTGTCGCCGAGCCCGAGCCCAGTCACGATGCTGAACTGGTGCTGCGCCGCGGCGGCGGCGGCGGCAGACACCAGGGACGCGGAGAGGGGGTTATGGTGCGCCAACGCGGACGCGCCGAGGCGCTGCGACGATGGAGGTCCATCATTGCTGATGAACCCGCGGGGCACCCAGCCCGCGCCAGCTGCGCCCAGCTCAAACGGGGACCCGTCGTCACCAGCGCCCTCGTCGCCCTCCCTCGCCTTCCGCCGCCCTCCCTCTTCTCCGGCGCTCGCTCGCCAACTCGCCGTGGCGGCGCCTCGTAGTGCGCGATTGGGTGCCGAGCCTTGCAGTGTGTCGCGTGTCGCGGGCGCTCCGTTGGTTGCTGGGTGGGGTGCCGTGGGCTGCGCGTTCGCGCTCGTCGTCGGCCGGTGGTGACGTGGCATGCACGGGTTGGCGGCTGGCGGCGGTGCGCGTGGTGTCGCGTCGTTCTAGGCGCAGCTGTCTTACACCGGCCCACATCCTCGACAGAGGGAGGGGCACACGGCGCGCGGTGATGTGGAGAAGAGGGTGCTGCAACAGAGTGAAATCAATGTTGATTTCATTTTCAAGCGGAGCTTCAATCTCCGAACGTGGCTTGATGGCACGTGTCAGCACGTGTCGTGTCATCTCTGTCCGCCAATTCTTGCTGGTTCTCAATGATTTTGGTGTAGCTTGCTCAATTTTGCACCAATAAATACCAGATTTTGAGCACAGAAAGTTCGGTTCGAACCGGTTCGAACTCGGTTCTGGTACCCCCAGGATTCTCAGAACCGAGAGCCGAACCGTATGCCAGAATGCCCGAACCGGAACCGGACTGAACCAGAACCGTCGGTCCGGTTCGGCCGGTTCCGGTTCTCTGCGCCAGTTCGGAACCGAACTTCGGCATCCCTAGTCCCGAAAGCCGATGAAAGATTGGACCGCATACATGAAGTCCAGGAGCAGCTGAAGGCGTTGTTGGAGTTGGCGGGTGAGAGAATGAAGCGATTCCATGATGCGTGGGTGGATGAGTCGCCCGATTTTATCGTTGGCGATCGGGTGTTCCTGGAGCGCGCAGATTTGCGCTCGACACGCCCGAGTCACAAGCTAGATTTTAGACGGTTCGGCCCCTTCAAGATCTCGCAGAAATTATCGGATACAGCGTACCGTCTTGACCTGCCTGATGGCTGGTCGGTTCACAATGTGTTCCACGTTTCATGCCTGGTTCCGGCGCGGGAGGACACGATTTTGGGCCGGCGTCAAGAGCCACCGCCACCTATCATTGTCGAGGGGAACGAGGAGGTCGAGATCGAGCGCATCTTGAAGGAGAGGAAGACGAGGGATGGGGTGGCGGAGTTTTTGGTTCGTTGGAAGGGATTTGACGAGAGCGAGAACGAATGGATCAAGGAGTACAACATGCAACATGCGTGCGAGGCGGTCGAGGAGTTTCGACGCGACGAGGCGCTGAGGGGGAAGAAAAAGAAACGACGTGGACGTCGAGCACAAGAGGGCGAGGTGTGAGAGAGTGGGGGACAGGCTTGGGAAACCTAGGGTTGAGGGCTTTTTTTTCTCTGCTTCTTTGCTTCTCTTTCCGGCGCTTATTTTTGGCCTTGAGAAGGCGGGGGCAAGTGTCACGATACACGTGACTCGTTCCAGTAGATATCCCTCGAGTACCTTATTCCTTTTCTTCACTTTTGTCCACTTCGTTTCTAGGTTCGTCTTTTTGTATATATCTACGTACACGCAGCTATATACCTTCGTTTCTAGCGTCTGTCGGCCCCGCGTTGCGCGTGCTTAGCAGCACCCTAACAGTGGGGGGGCTCAATCGACACAGGTACAAACGTAATATCCGATGCCCACCACCTTTTCTGGAAGGAATCCATGGCTTCTATGATAGCTTTATGAGCCTCAGAGACCCGTGCTAGATACATAAAAGCCAAGCACCCGTACAGGCATGGACCCCGGAGAATACGAGACCTTGGACCGACTGGGCTTTATTACGAGTAGATAGAGCTGTGCTCAGAGATTAGGTACTGGAGGGGGAGAATCGGGCACGACTGAGATGGAGCAGAGGAAGAAGGGTTTCACTCACGGCCCCGGGAAGGAGATGCGTTAGTCCTATGGGTGTCATGTCGATTGCCTTTGTGCAAGAAAGGTGTCATTTGAAAAGATCGACGAACATATGGGCTTCATATGTGATCGACAAAGATCGGAAGGTCGAGGACCACGTACATATAAAGCCTATGCGCATTCGAGAAATAACACCTTTCTTGAACGTGCAAAATGACGAAATGAATGGATGGAGTGGGAGAGCGTCGAAGTGCAGATTCCAGAATCCAACTTGGATCAAGGACATCACATCACATGACCGAAGCAGCGCTCGGACCTCGGCCTCGGGAGTCCGAGGCTTGCTCCCATTCACGTCGCGTCAACATCAACTCGAACACTACCTCCCGTCCCTTGGACCGTAACCCTGCACCTCCTCCGTTTTGTCTAAGCACTCGTTCGCGTCTGTCGCAAATCCACACGCCGCACCATTCTGACTTCTACCCATGGCCTAGCCCTCCGGCCCACAAGTCCACGCCTGCCTTACACCCCGCACACCACCTCTCCCGCACAGAATCTCCACTACACCTCCATCTCCAACCGTGCCGTCTGCGGAGTAATCTTTCCTTGCCCCTCTACGATGTGTGGGTGGACGCCTCACCGTCCTCTCGCGTCGTGCGGCCGCCGACGTGTCCTCTCCTAGGACAATGCGGCGCGGACGCGACGTGACTGGCCAGCTACTTTGGGCGTGTCCGGGGTATCGCTTGGAGTTGGAGGAGCCGCGTCCGGGCGGATATGCAGTGCTCGCTCGGCGGTATGTATGTATGTATGCGTACCTGTTGCTGCTGCATCTCGATTTCTGACGCGAAATATCCAGCGCCTCCATCCCTGTTCCTTCCTGGAATGCGAGGTATCCTGCACTGCGAGAAACGTTGTGCTCTCTACGGTAGACTACGCTTATGGTCGGCACGCAAGCGACTCCGTCAAATCCTACGTGGCTTATCTCTGACGGTAAGGACCAGCCCTATCCACCCACTCCCGCGATCTTCCCTAAACCACCGCCCTTCTGTACACAGACATCCGGCCCATCTAGGGTTGCAGTTCCGTTAAGCAGTATCGGCGCACACGCCTGCTTCCACTCCACGTTCGGGCGGGTGGATTTCGGTGGACGATGCTGGTAATACCGCGAGGGACTAGGGCGGGTTGTAGGGTGTTCCAGTCCGTTGGGGATACCGGGGTGGGCGTCGAGGCCGTGTATGACTCGCGTCAGCTGGGGCTTCCGGCGGTGGATATGCGCCACGGGCGGAGGCGCGGATGTCGCGTTTCCAGCCAATCCGTTCGTGTGCGCGCAGTTGGGCCCTGCATGGCGCTTCGCCATCCACAGTGATTGGAGCATCTATCTGTGTAAGGTGGTACGTTCTCTATTCATCTGTATTCCGTATCCTGCTCACGCTGTCTGGCTCTCCACCCAACCCTCGATACGCTCGCCATCCGCCTAAGTCCATTGCGCTCCGAGTGATTTGAAGGAGGGCGCGGAGGTTAGAGAAGACTCGTCAGGTAGGGAGGTCTCGTTATTCTCAATTTTTGCACGCCGCACGATGCTGTACATTCGTGTTGTATGCAATGGAACCAGATATAATCGTTTCTGCGAGTGGGCCACTGAAATCTGGGAATCGATGCTGGTGTAAGGTGTCGAGGTATCATAATATCTGCTTGTGGCACGGTAATACATGACGGATCGCATGTCTGGTACATCCTGACGCGAGGCCGCATTTTGAAACCATAACGGCTGTGGCGCGTTAACCGCTCACCGGTACGCACAAGAATCCACAGCAAAGATCAATCATGGCTCTCCCCCGACATCCGTGCGTACATCCACTGTGCATCAGAGAGAAGGGGCGCCTGGCAGAGCACCGCGCCGTCGACCTCCGCGAGTTCAGCGCCACATCCAGGACACGCACAGGTGGCTTAAACGTCTGCATTGAGCATTGAAATACACGTGAGTCCCAGGTGCGGCGCAGGGAGTGCGTCGGGGCGTGGCACGGGGGAAGTGACGCCCGCTGGCGATGGGGTAGGAGTTGACGTGTTCCCAGCGCTGGGGGACAGCGCATTGCGCACAGCCGAGAGCCGGGGGAGGAGCTGGCCCGGCGGGGGCGCTTTCATCAAGTTCAAACCCGACCGATTGTGAATGGGTATCAGACGTCCATCACATGATGAGTTCAAGACAATCATGGACCTTTACCCAGAGTATATGGAACGCAGCGGTCAAATATACTCGAAGATCTCCCATATGTGGGATATCTGCAAGGTGGCGCATGTACATATATAGGGATCTGGCCCGCCGCCTCCGCAGGTAACACATCCAAAAGAACACAGGCCGACGTTCGATGACAGCGGTATGCAGATGTGTGTACAGAGACAGCAAATTGGAAAAAAACGGGCACAACGTGCTAGATCCAAAGAACCGTCCTTGATCACGAAGACGATGAACAACGCAGCAGTAGAAATTTGGGGTAGCTTGATAGAAAAGGACTAGTGATAGAGACTGGACATGGGGGCATGCATTCGTTTTTCTCTGGGGTACAACGTGCGTGCTTCGAAGACCTGTGGGCGCGGAGCTAGCAATGACTCTTGGAAGGCAGTAACCTTTACCTAGAATCTAGAGGTATATTGATCGCAGCCGATCCAACATATGCAAGGTATAGCAAGACCTTGAATTATCAAAGGACTCGCCGGGTCATACTGATATGCCACATTATACCAGCGGTGGCGGATGTAAATATGTAGGAATATTACTTGCCGCGCACAGGTAACACATTATAAGGAGCATGGACCGGCGCTCGATGACAAAGGTATGCATACGGTTCTATAGAAACCGAAAATGGGAGGAAGCAGGCGCAGTGTGGCAGATTCAAAGAACCGTCCTCGATCAAAAAAACGATGGATAAAGCAGCAGTGCATACTCCGCACTGCGCTGCCGACAAATCAACGTGGATGGTACAACACCGATCTCGTGTTGGCCAGCTCATCCACAAGGAAGGCATAAAACGGCGACGTGAACAAACACCATCGTGTCCGCGTTCCGGGTACAGAGCAGCGTGAACGCCCGCACCGGCGGTCTGGGACGACATCGGCCACACGCGAGCCACGACGGGGCCCTGCCAGGCATACCCGGGTCTACCATATATCAGAGCGGAGGTCCTTATCAGGAGGGGCCAATAACGGACGGGTTCAGCGCCTCATAGAGGACATGCAAAGGTGGCGCAAATGCGTGCATTGGGCACCTGAGTCCTCCTGAGTCCCATGCGAGGGCAGAGGCGCAGCAAGTGCGTATATGGTTGGCCCCTGAGAATAGGAGC
Organism: Pholiota molesta; assembly: GCA_014925825.1. NCBI lineage: Eukaryota > Fungi > Basidiomycota > Agaricomycetes > Agaricales > Strophariaceae > Pholiota > Pholiota molesta. The sequence goes on from JACGCK010000136.1 coordinate 10,208, forward strand.
TCGCAAACAATGAGAAGGACTTTAGGAGTGGGTGAGATCGTTCTTGGAGTTCATTGGAGGCGGAGGGCAGAATAATGGGAGGGTTTGCGAGGAGGAGCGGCATCCGATCATCGATACAGAATCCATCACATGATGACCTCTAGCGCTCGGACCTCTTCGTGTCCAGGGCCGGCCCGCTCTATTCAACCTCTACCTCTGCCCACAACTCAACGCCTCCCCACACACGCCAACCCCGAACCCGGATCCATGCAAGGTCAAGCGGTGCAACCTGAGCGGGCTGCCCAAGGACACGAGGAGGTCCGAGCGCTAGAGGTCATCATGTGATGGATGCTGATATCGATTGCAATCCGCTCTGAGATCTGAGCCTCTGCCAGTTCTCTTCCTCGTAAACACTCCCATGAGCTTCAACAACGGTCCCACTTGCTCGTAAAGTCCACCCTCTTCGTCAAGGGGCTTCTATTTTCCGGGCCAAGCACACACGCACGCGCTGCGCCTCTGCCCTCGCATGGGATTCGGGTGTCCGATGCAATCATTCGAGTCACCTTTGAATGTCCTATATGAGGCGCTTGTCTGAGTGTGAAGTTGGGCCCTCCTGATTAGGACCTGCGCTCAAATAGAGGGCAGACTAAATATGCCTGGCAAAGGGGCCAGTTGTTCCTCTGGACTCGTGTGTGGCCAATGTCGTTGCAGACCGCCGGTGCGGGCGTGCATGCGGCTCTTCTTTGTTATCGACGGCGAAGGGCGGCGTGCTGCTGCTGCTGCTTCGCCGTCTTCTTGCTCGCGGGCGGTTCTTCGATGTGTGGGGGATGTCGATACCTGTCCATCGAGCACGTTGTGCCCGATTCCTCCAAACTTCTGTCTCTATACACATCTGCCACAAACCGCTGTCATCGAACGTCTGAATCGACCCATGTTCTTTTGGATGTGTTACCTGTGGGGCGGAGAACCATACTTATTCCTATATATGTACATGCTCCACCCCGCTGACATACCACAAATCGAGACGCATGGGCCGGCGTCTCCCATGATGATGCAAGGGCTTCCTTGATCTTCGAGTATATTTGACCGCTGCGATCAATATACTCTGGGTCAAGGTCAACATGTCCCTCCCTGCAACTCATCATGTGATGGACGTCTGATACCTATTCACGATCGGTTTGCTGATGAAAGCGCCCCCCGGCCAGTTCCTCCCCCCGCTCTCAGCTGCGCGCATCGCACCGTCCTCCAGCGCTGAGAGCACTCACGCACTCGTCAAGGTCCTACCCCATCGCCAGCGGGCGTCACTTCCCCCGTGCCATGCCTAGACGCGTTCCCTGTGCCTCACAGGGAACTCGGGTGCTCGATGCCACCTTTGAATGTCCCCATATGTGGCGCTGGGCTGAGATGTGCGAGGTTGGGCTTGGCCCCTCTCGATCAGGAGCCTCTCTCTGACGCAAGGTCGACCCACCTATGCCTGGCCAAAGAGCCAGACTGTCTTTTCCTGTGCTTTCCATACGGGCTCGGCCTGCGGGCGTTCAGCGATCTTGTTCAAGGCAGACCGCAGGCATTGTGACGAAATTAACCTCGAAATAACCACATCGCCAATAGAGTACTGCGCGATCCGGCAAAAAAAAACATATTCTCATTTACATAAAAGGTCCTCCAATTTTCTGCGCTTTCCACTTCGACTCGAGAAAACCTTGACGGTTCGTCAATACATATGTATTTACTTGCAAAATAAACAAGGAGAGAACCAATTGAGTAATCATCTGCTGCCGATATAGCCAATATGAATGAATAGGTATGGCACGAGAGTGCCCGGCGCGATCTGGACCATTGATGACTATGTATGCGGGTGAGCAACAAGCACGGAATCCAAGGCATAGGGGAGCCATACGTACTGGTGATCTAAGGTGGACGACGAGCCCTGCGGACGCCACGTTGTCTGTCAGCCAATACAACGCCCTGATTTCATTCCCAAGGAAGGGGCAACCGCGCGTTCTTCTGCGAACCTTATATGGGAAAGAAAAGAATTTCAGTGCATTAAGAAACAACGCGGAAAGGAGTGAGCAGCGTATACCGACCTTGGTTTACTCTCGAAGCGGCGTCCGTCGTCATACATAGAAATATTGCCTGGCTCACTGAAAGTCGTGGTCACAAGTTGGTTACTGGCGCCTCGCATGCAAAACGACTTGAAAAACGTACCTCGGCACAAGGATCACAGAAAACGCCCTCTTCGTCTTATGCCCAATACATTCTCAAAGAGAAGCGCACAACCGTCACCCCCTAGGTCCTAATCTCCTGTGTCACCGCCCTACAAAAACTCAATATATAAGCACCTAATAAGTATCATTCAACGACCAGAGGCACAGCGACAAGATAAGACACTCACGCAAACCATCCCACATCGCATGCAGGTACTGTCACTGTGCATATACTCAGCCCGAGCAGGCGGGAAATCCTGAATGTGCGTATGAAGCCCCGACTTCGTCGAGGACGTAATTGACGCACAATCACCCCGTAGACGTCGCCGAGTCGGAGTGTAGCCATAGCGTGCTGGAAACAAGGCGCTCCGTCAGTGGGATGTCGGGGCAGGGGAAGGGATAAGCGCTTTGACATACATCATGCCCGCTCTGCGAGCCCCCCGCGAATGCGTGACGGGCGCTGGCGAGTGCATCTTGCAAGTGGACTTCAAGAGACACGTCCAGATTCTGCGCGTGCGTTGCCACCTGGCGGATAAGGCATCGTGCGCTCAGGATATGTGTCGTGGGGTTACGGTCGTCCGTGGTATGAGAAGCGGGTGGATGAGGCAGAAGGCTAGGGTATTTTGCCAGAGGTCGGTGCGTTTGGGTAGTCTGGGTAGTGTTTGAGTTGACGGTTTAGGTAATATCAGTCGTTGAATGGGAGCAGGAGGTCCAAGCGCTGCTGCGGGTCATGTGATGTCATCGAGGAATCCTCAGGCTGGATTTGGGCTGGATGCTGGATTCTGGATTCTGCACTTCAACTCTCTCCAACTCTATCCATCATGTCGTCGTGTTGCACATTCAAGAAAGGTGTTATTTCTTGCATACGCATAGGGTTTTATATGTATGCGGTCCTCGATCTTCCGATCTTTGTCGATCGTACATAAAGCCCATATGCACATATCTAAATCATCATTGAATGACACCTTTTTTGCCAGAGGCAATCGACATGGCATCCATAGGATCGACGCACGTCCTTCCCGTGAGTCGAACATTCCATCTTCTCCTCCACCTGCTCGTACTCCCCAGTCGGCCCAAGGTCTCGTATTCTCCGAGGTCCATGTCTGTACGGATGCATGCTACTACGAACTCGGATGGGCCTCTGGCCCATAACGCGATCATAGCAGCTATAGAGCTCATCTATGTTAGACATATGGACATCGGATACTACGTTGGCGCCCCTTTCGATTGGGATTTCCGCAATCTAATGTTACCGCACTCCAATGCTTCACTCCTCCCACCGCTCATTGCATGGACCCCCGATGCGCGTGGCACGCCGCGCACTACGTATCCCTCATGAGGTACAGCTCCAGCTTCCTTTTCGACTGTACCTCTTGGTCAAGATAACGCCCTAACTCAAACAATTTCGTAGCTGATCACTCAGGGCCTTATCTGTGATCGCACAGGGTGCACCTCCCACTCCATCCCCACCACGGCAGCCAGATCCCACCCACCACGCGCCTACTGCCGCCGTTCGTCACCTACACTGCGGGCTCGGGATGCTCATGGCTCAATACGCCGGCGAGGCGGGCGCACACCGTACTTTCCTATGTACGCTTCCCGTAAATGGGTGTACACTCTGCATGCGCCTGCTCGTCGGCTTATCAAGTAGAGTTAGTTCCATTTGTTGTCCCGAGCCCGCGCCTCATGGTGCCCTCCGAGCCCGGTGTGCGTTCCGCGGGCGCCCTGATTCCCACCCGATGCCATGGGAGGATGACATCCCTTCCGCGACCTCTGTTTTTCTATCCTGTTTCTCTGTAATGGCGGCTCTCGGCGGCGGCGGCAGCTCCACGTCCAAGAGGGTTCGCGCGTTGCTTGATTTGTCCGGCGCGTTGCCTTATGCTCTCCGCAGCACACTCCCCGGTGTTGACTTGCGTACAGGGCGCCCGGCCATCCGGAAGTTATGTGCCTCAGACCCCTCTTGATGATGGAGAATGGCTGCGCTGTGCAGGGCGGGATGTATGTACTGTGCTAATTGCTTCGGCTTCCTCCAAACTCTGTGGTAGCCTATACGATTCGATGCAATAAAAACCTTGGCATCACGATGATGAAATTCTATCTAGAACATGAACAAATTCAAGAGCCATTGACATCAGCCACATTTCGTGCCAAAGTGAAATTGTACATCGACAGCATCATCTGTGCGGACATTCATGGGATGAACCTGGGATGAACACCAAAGATAAACGGTATTCTGAATAGGACAAAATGTGCAAGTATACGTTGTAGGTCAGATTGAATTCAATAGTACGTTCGACCCTCTCATATCGCAGCACTCTATTTGATCTTCCAACGCGGGAACTTAAGGAAGAAAATCGGTCAACATTTATCCCTATCAAACAACATGTATCAAAACGCATCACATCATCAACAACCATCCCATCCTCGAGCACCTCCTCCTTCCTCGGAACGAGCTCGTAGCGAAACACCCTCCAGGGAGTCCAGGCAGCCCAGTACGCGACGCCAGCAGCGAGCATTATGGCTGTACCGACAAGACAATGCCCATAATCCGCGCGCCGGTCGCGGAAGGTCCAGGTAAGTAGGAGCGCTGACGGCGTGCCATGCGCGCGCGACCGTCCAGCGGGATCGCGTACACGAGTGGGGTTGGCGCTGCGGCAAATTTATGCTATTAGTGTGCAGAGGATGACGATTGCATGGCGCCATAAGGTATGCGTAGGGCCTGCGATCTGAGGGATAGCGGCCTCTGTGGTAGGGTGGACACTGAACACGTTGGATTCCTCGTGAGAAGTCGACAGGTAGCAGGGAGGATATGAATGGATACGTACCGGAGCATGACGCGTTATCATATCCGCAAGCGCAGCCCTTTGCCCACGGCACGCGCAGGCGCAATCGATGCTGTACAACTATCCACCTCGGTCAGGGCCACGCGCCCTGCGCGCGACACGCACCTACGCTGGCGGTCCACTCCAGCACCAGTGTGTATCGCGAGAAGCCGCCGCCGACACGACACCGTCGACGTGCGCCTCCACGTGGGCCTAGGGGGGTTACAGATTCAGATTCACGGTGGTGGATGCCTTTGAAGAAACACGGGGTGTGGATTTGCTTCTAAGAGTACGGAGTCTTTGGACCTGAACTAACACGGTGCGCCTTGGGTGCGCCATAAGGTACAAATCCTCCTCGTCCTTGTTATTCATGCTATTATCAGCATCGATCTGGGCCACGCGCCAACGGCGGTGGCCCGCGCCGGAGTGCATCAACACCCTCAACATGCGCCTCCACGTGGTCTTCGACACAAACAGCGGGCCCAAGCCGTTCTCACATGCGAGCCACACAGGCGTGCCCAGGTCGACGAAAGGAGATGGAGGCTCAAGGAGGAGCACCGAGGGCGCCATGGGCGGGCGGCCGTCCAGCGGGATCGATGCTGAGTGCTCTGGTGGCTCCGCACGCTCCGGTACGTCTCGTGGGAGGGTGTGTAGTCCAGAAAGGATCTGGAGGATCCTGCCCAAGATCCACCTGGAAGCAGACGCGTCAACGAGAAAACAGCGCGGATGAACACCCGGCTGCCCTCACATATACCATGCACAGATGGTTTTGCCACAGCTCCTGCTCGAAAATCGCGACACAATATCGTCACCCTGTCCGCGCGGATTCCGTTGCGCGGCGAGCGAGGGCCTAGGGGGTTACAGATTCAGATATACGGTGGTGGTCAGGGTTTGTGCGGGAGAGGGCCGGGGTCTGCGAAGTGTGGAGGAGTGGACAAGACGGAAGGAAGGCTAGGGGATTATAGGTACCGGAGTGCAGCGCGTTCAGGTTGTGGGTCAGAGGCGTTGGAGGGTGTGTAGAAAGCATGAACATGACGAAGTTGGTATGCCTTTTGGAAACCATGGGGGTGTAGAAATGCTTCTAAGAGTACGGAGTCTTTGGACATGAACGAACGCGGAGCGGTAGGAGAATCTGGGAAATTTTTCGATGTTGAAATATAGACATCTACAAACGAACCGTAGTCGATTTCAGCATTCGAAAGGAACGAATAACATGACACATACCAATGGTTCTTCATATTCCTTCACTTTCCTAACGACCGCGTCAACGACACTCTAAACCACCCTCCTCGCCTCGCACAACCCCCATCTTCAAACCAAATGAGACGCGACGGAGTCGCGGTGAACATGCTCGAACATGCGCGGGTAGTCGAATATGAGGTTCAAGGGATTGGTTTTGAGTGCTGGGTAGTCGACACCTGGGTTGGGAGAGTATGGATGAACGCAGAAGTTGGACGTTGCAGACTCAGTGACGGTGTCCCCGGGCCGAGCCCCAAGACGAGAAGGTCCGAGCGCAGCTGCTGGCGATCAGATGGGTCATCCATCGATTCGGCCAAGTTTCCGTTCCTCTGCAAACTCATTCGTTACTTGTACTTGTTCCATACATTTCGTTCCCCGGTGCACGTCCTACCTTCAAGAGAGTTGTTATTTCCCAAACGATCATAGGCTGGGTGTGGTCAGCGATTCTCTTTCGCCGACTGCCAAGTCTATGTTGGCCAGTTAAGGATCCAACGTCAACTCTCTTCAACGAGGGAAATTGACGGGGCCTACGTGATGGCAGTCCCTTTTGCCAGTCCCTCCCGCAAGCCCCCTGTCCTTCTCATTGTTCATTTCTCCTTCTCGAATGAGTTCCGAGTGCAGTCAGACTCACCGAATCAGTTCAAGGCTCTCTACTCTCGGGGGTTCATGCCTATACGTATTTGCATCAACGCCGTGTATGGTACTCTGGGGCTCAATGTGCGATCATTGACGTTGCCTTGAAATACCCCATACCTGGCCACATCGTCATAAGCATGGACGCCCTCTTGATTAGGACTGCCCATCTGATATGGGGTGATTCAATGCAACGCAAACCTCCCATTCCTACGAAGCTTCATACAATCTGTATGACTATCGGCCGTCCTATAGCCGTGGCCCTCGGTTCTATGGTCCAGTACCCTACTTCGCCTGTTAGCCCGAATTTCCTCCCTTTCCACTCCTTTATGTATTTTCACCAACGTGACGTGCGAGGGCGTTCAACACCTTCTTATCCACTTCCTGCGCCGCTGTCAGTGGTAGTGGTTCCATGTTCAAGAGGGATCGCCACTCGCGCAACCGATGTTATGTCCGTCTGCAGCAGAGGGGTCCAGAACGATACGCCGTGTCGGTCTTTCGACTCGTCCGCTGGCCGGCGGTCATATGTTGTTCAAGAAAAGGCGATCGCTCTGATTAACGCCCGTGTCCCACTCTGTTCTGTTCGCGTCATCCACCTCCGCCTTTTAAGGTGTCCATCGACGGGACGTGCAAGGGCACACTTACTTATCCCCTTCCTGCACCGTCAGTGGTAGTGGTCCCATGTTATGAGGGTCGCCGCTCGCGCTCTGTCCGTCTGCAGCAGAGGGGTCTGGAACAACACGCAGTGTTGGTCTTTGACTCGTCTGGCCGCCGGTCATAGCTAACATTTATGGGATTGCGAGGTGTCGACCCCACTTCGCCTGTTATCCCGAGTCCCACTCTGATCTTTTGTCCATCTCCCTTTCCGTTCCTTTTTGTATGCGAATCAACGGGGCGTGCAAGAGCACCCAACCCCTGCTTATCCATTTTATATGCCGCTGTCAGCCAGCGGTAGTTGTCCATGTTATGAGGGGTCGCCGCTCGCGCTCTGTCCGTCTGCAGCAGAGGGGTCTGGAACAACACGCAGTGTTGGTCTTTTGACTCGTCTGGCCGCCGGTCATAGCTAACATTTATGGGATTGCGAGGTGTCGACCCCTCTCAATTGCGGACGTATTGCTCTGATCATAGCATGCGCCTCCGTTGACATCTTGTTTTCTTGTATATATCAAGTACAGGTAGCACTGGCAAATTTGCACTGGTGTCTCTACCACGATTACGAGCGAATGTGCTTTCCCCTGCTCGAATCCTCGATTGAGTAGGTCCCTTGTATTTAATGCAACGCGCAAGCGTTTATCGACCTCGTCTATGTATAGCTGTCATCCACCAATACATCCCCAGTTTATCGTCAGATTTCCTTGCGCTAAGTGCTACTTACTAGAGAATGGGAATGAATGTTGCTCAGAGCAAACCAGCCGTTCAAAAGCCGCACTGATAATGTTGAAACGACACGCCCAAGCGCGCATGCATACATCGTAGATCGGTAAGTTCAGACTCCCGTGAAATGAATACGTGTTCGAATGCATAAGCATCTGATGATTCTAACCCGTCCCGAACCAAAACTTAGCCTCCTCGCATGTAAAAGTAAGTATTGACGATATATCAGCGGGCTGGGCGGGGCACTTTGGAAGAAACATGCGATGCGGCAGCGGTCTTCAAGCTTACGCGGTTGATCGACATTATCATCACTGACAGTGATCAGCCGCATTTCGGCGTCACTGTTAGCATGGTTGGATAGCTGTGTGCGACACATTTCCGACGGTCGGCGCGTGCGCGGGAGCTTTATGGGTAACAGTCCATATTACCTGTCATTACAAGGCATCTGTCGGGCACCGGGAATCGAATTTTTTTCAAACTCTAGAGGTTGCCTCGAGGCGTTTCTACACGAGCCGCCGAGATTCTATATGAAGCCTCTGTACATTGCTTGCGCTGCAGACAGACCGAATAGTGAAGAAGGCGTTGTGGGCGTCTGGCTAGCTCGACCAATATAGTAAAGGGCTTAAAATAGTCTAAGTCTGACCGCACCTGTACATCCTCACTTGTTGCGCCGTGCGGTATCGACCTCAGACGTAAATTTGAGAACCGACAACTCTGTTGCATTCTGTTGCAATATACTAGAATATACTTATCAAACATGTATGTAAAAGCGCGCACATTCTACATTACGCGTGGGGAAAAACAAGATGGTTATCGAAACGCAAACAATGTATGCGCAAGCGCTCAAAAATCATCCTTGGCAGAAAGTCTGTTTGCGCACGAACACAGTGGGTAATACTTAGATATCGACTATGTATCTCACTTACAAAAAAGCAAAACCAAGGACACGGGTGCGACATCGACATCACCTAAAATCGCCTTGGGGTGCGCTACAGCCTCGTCGTTTCTACTCTATGTTTCCAAATTGACACTAATCTCGCGAAATGCAGCCAGACCCCATAGCCTCGAGAAGCGTGATTCCCGCCGAAATACTGGTCAGAATACGGGCATACCGAGGCCGCTCATCGCTAAAAATAAACTATCTTTATCATTGGTCAGGAGCCACGGCGCCGACCGACTAAATTACAAGTAACTTCTTTTTGGTATGCCGAAGTGCAATGCTGGGGTATAAAAGACCATAGACTCTGAGCAATCCCCAGCTCCATTCAATCCCTCGCTTTCATTTACACTTAATCGACATGGGTTTCTTCGCATTATCATCGTTCATTGCCATTGCGGTAGCAGGAGCTCGTGCAGCTATCCCCGCGTATGTCAACATATTCTGTGCATCGCTGTAACATGTATCTAACGACCTTTTTCTCTTTCCAGTGCAGGCGACTTTGTCCAGCTCCAGCCTACGACCAGCGGCTCTTTCCCCCGCACACCCTGCATCACCGTCTTCGCCGCAGCCAACGGCTCCGCCGTCGTCATCAACGACTGCAGCGCGTCCACTCAGCAGCGCGGATGGAATGTCGTCGGGGGCGGCGGAGCGCCCACGCAGATCCAGATCTTCAACACGTTCTGCATGGAGGTGACCGGGGATGTGAACCAGTCGGGGACGAAGGTTGAGATCAACTCCTGTGTCGCTGGAGACGCCAATCAGTCGTGGCAATGGAACGCGGATGGAACGGTCCAATGGGCGGGGACTGACAAGTGCCTCGATTTGACTAACGGTGATTTGGACAATGGCAATCAGGTTAGTTCGTCTTTCTTGTTGACGCGCTTTTCGCGTGCTGATTTGTTTGCGGCTGGAAGTTGCAAATCGCGACCTGCGTAGCTGGAGATCAAAATCAACAGTGGACGTCGAATGCCCTGGCCAAGTAAGTCGCGCATAAGCTATTGCAGAATTTGAATCTAACGAGCGCACGTTAGTCCCGTCAACGAGGTTGTTCTCGGTAGCGACAGTAAGTCGATGCAATACTCATTACAATCATATTGATTTTGATATCTCATGATTTTAAATTACAGATTCCCTCTGCATGGGCGCCAACTCATCCACGAACGGCGCACCGGTCTTCATCACCCCCTGCAGCGACACCACCTCGCGCAAGGTCTGGACGCTGCCCCAGATCGGACACGGCAACAGCGGCACCTACCGCCTCGCCTTCGGCCCCGACGGCACCGCGCCCGTCAAGTGCCTCACCGTCGCGGGCGGCGTCGCCGCCCCGGGCACGAAGCTCGAGCTCTCGGACTGCGTTGCGGGGGATGAGAGCCAGTTCTTCATCCCCACGGGCACGATCCGCTGGGAGGGCACGGGGTTGGCGGACCCGCTGTGCGTTGACCTGACGGACGGAATTACGAACGCGGGAAATCAGGCAAGTTACCAGCCAAGTAGACTTCTTGACGACCTTCGCTGACTATGCTTTTGTAGCTTCAAATCTCGAACTGCACTGGTGATAGCACCCAGATTTGGCAAGACGTTGCTCCTCCTCAGACAGCCATCTGAGCTCTGGAGCGCTACGGATCCGTGCGAGCAACGTCTAAAGGAACACTTACAGTATACATTACTATTCGCGAGTGTTAATAGGTGTTAATTCGAGGACTACGACTAGACTAATTAGCATCTTCTTGAAGTTGATATAACCGCATTCAATTTGCAATATACTTGACTTTGATGATTTGCATTCAACCTCCCACCCCAAGTCAGAAAGCTGTGAGCCGGAAATTATGGTGATAAACTGTGTTGGTCGTTTGACTCGTCTGCAGGCTGGGTTCCGACCCCTCTTAATTGAGGATGATTGTTCTGAGTAATAGCTTCAACTTGCTTGCACGTCCATTGTCCTTTGGTTTTCTTATATACTTTAAGTATGGATAAATCATAGCAGCAAATTTGCACCAGTATCTTGATTCTCTGCCACTGTGGAATTCCTTTCCTCATCTCGATTGAGTAGGTTCCTTATATTGAATACGATGCACAAGCATTTATTGACCTCAATTATGTGTATCCAGTACATTACAAGTTTATCGTCGAATTTCCTTGTACGTGCAAAGAAGGGGAATGAATATAGGTCAGAGCAAACATGTAATAATTTATAATTATCAGATTCACATCTCGTAGATTCGCGCAGTAATGTAATAGTCCATGAATTCAAAAGCTGGACTTATCACATTGAAGCTATAATTCATACAGGCCAAACCGCGCATGTATACATCGTAGACCGGTAAGTTCAGACCGTTTTAGTAGTGGACTCTGGCCCGAGCTGGCCGAGCCTCGATTAGATTAGATTCCATGCAGTAGCACAGCCAGTCGATCCTCCTTGGCTCTTGCCATCGCATGCTCAGCCTGTCTGCACAGCGCACTCGACTAGTTATTCGAGCCTTGCCAGCCCACGCACCTTAGGGTAGGTCTTACTGGCCTACTCCACCGTGAATAGTTACGTTTTTAAATGCATAAGAATCTAATCCATTGCGAATCAAAGCTTCTTGTATGTTTATTGACGACATATTTGCGGGGTGGGCGGGGTACTTTGGAAAAATGCGAGGTTGTAGCTGTCTTCAAGTGTACGCGTCACTGATAGCTGTCTGCGAAACGTTTCTGACGTCGGCTATGTCGGCTCGTGCTCGACAGCTTTACAAGTAACAGTCTACAATATCCGTATTACCTGTCGTCACCTGGTGGGCACAAGGAATCGAGCGTCTTCCAGACACAATAGGCACGTCTACACGAGTGCCCCGGCCAAGATAAAATATCTCTATATATTGCTTACGCTGCAGGCAGACCCAAGACTGAAGAAGCCGTTGTGGACGTCTGGCTCTCCTTGACGAACATAAGCAGTACAAGGGGCTTAAATTAGCCATTGACACGAAGCTACGTATAATGACTTCATCTGCACATACATACTGTTGCGATATGGACCTCAGACATTGACGTAGATTTGAGATTCGTGAGTTCTGTTCGATTATATCGAACAAGTATGTATGTAAAACCGTGCACATACTACTGAATTACACGTGGGGCTCGGAGTAAGCGGAAAACAAGATGAATATCTAGACACAAACATTCTATGCCCAAGAATCATTCGTGACAGAAATTTTGTTGCACGAACACAGTGCCAGTAATAAATAGTTTTTTATCTACGAAAAAGTAGAGCCACTGACGAGCTATAAGTAAATGGATATAACATCCACATCACCTGTGAAATCCAGTTGGGGTGCGCTACAGCCTCGTCGAATCTCCTCTATGTTTTCGAGTTGACACTAATCTCAGGAAATGCATCCAGACCTCGAAGCCTTGAGAAGTGAGATCCCCGCCAGAATATCGTTTAAAATAAGTACAGGCATACCTAGACCGCTCATCGCTCAAAATAAACTATTTTTATCATTGGTCATGGAGGCGCCGACCTACCAAGTTATAGGTAGTCTAACTTCGTTTTGGGATGCCGAAGTGCAATGCTGAGGTATAAAAGACCATAAAACCTGAGCAATCACAGACCTCAGACCCAACTACTTTCTCGTTCCATTCGAACCTTCGCTTTCATCTAATCACCATGGGTTTCGTCGCAGTATCATCCTTAATTGCGATTGCGGTAGCAGGAGCTCATGCAGCAATTCCGGCGTATGTTAACATATTCCCTGCATTCTTGTAACATTTATCTAACGACGTTCGCCCTCTTTTAGTGCAGGCAACTTTGGCCAGCTCCAGCCTATTACTCGTGGCTCTTTTCCGCGCACACCCTGTATCACCGTCTTCGCTGCGGCCAATGGCTCGGCCGTCGTTATAAACGACTGCAGTGCGTCCACTGAACGGCGTGGATGGGACGTTGTTGCTGGGGCGGGAACGCCCACGCAGATCCAGATCTTCAACACTTTTTGCATGGAGGTGACCGGAGGTGTGAACCAGCGGGGACGAAAGTCGAGATCAACTCCTGTGTCGCTGGAGACGCCAATCAATCGTGGCAATGGAACTTGGATGGAACGGTCCAATGGACGGGGACTGACAAGTGCCTCGATCTAACCAACGGTGATTTGGACAATGGTAATCAGGTTAGTTTCTCTTTTCTATTGACGCGCTTTTCTTGTGCTAATTTATCTGCGACTGGAAGTTGCAAATCGCGACCTGCGTAGCAGGAGACGAAAATCAACAGTGGACGTCCAACAACCTGGCCAAGTAAGTCGCGCATAAACTATTCCAGAATTCGAATTTAACGAGAGCACGTTAGTCCCGCCAACGAAGTTGTTCTCGCTAGCGATCGTAAGTCGATGCACCAGCTAATATTCATTAAATTCTTATGATTTGATATTTTATAATTTTGCTTACAGCTTCCCTCTGTATGGGCGCAAACTCGTCGACGAACGGCTCGCCTGTCTTCATCACCTCTTGCAGCGATACCACTTCGCGCAAGGTCTGGACGCTTCCCGAAATCGGACACGGCAATAGCGGATCTTATCAACTCGCCTTCGGTCCTGACGGCACTGCCCCGATTAAATGCCTCACCGCCATGGACGGCGTTGCCGCTCCAGGGACGAAGCTCCAACTCTGGGATTGCATCGCGGGCAGCGCAAGCCAGTTCTTCCTTCCTACCAACTTTATTCGCTGGGAGGGAACTAATGCGGCGCAGGGCCTGTGTGTTGACCTGACCGATGGAATTACGAACGCGGGAAACCAGGTAAGTGAAAGGCGAGACATCTCTGAAACCCTTTGCTGACTCTGCTTTCGTAGCTTCAAATCGCAAACTGCACTGCGGGAGACAATAATCAGCTTTGGAACGATGTTGCTCCTTCTCCTCAAACAGCAATTTGAGCATTGGAGCACTACGGTTCCGTGTGAGCAAGGTATAAAGGAAACTTACAGTATATTACCTTTATTCCTATTCGCGAGTGTTGAATCACGGACTACAACTGGACTGTTCAGCACCTTTATAACACTGATATAATTGCATTCCACTCGCAATGTACCTGACTTTCGACTATTTGAATTCAACCTTCCACCGTAATTCATGCTACAATGCATCATGCATCAAATCTCAGCAGAACATGGCTCTTGAAATGGCCACGGTGGAGGCACTCAAGGCTACAGACTCAAGGACGAAAGTGTTCTGAGTTGAAAAGTATCCGATGGTTTCCAGCGAGTCTTCTTGCACTTCCGTGCCGTGTGTCAAACCTCGTTTTGAATACCCTGTATGTATCTCGCCGAAGGTATGTCAGAGAGAAACCGATCGTTATTTATTTTTGACCGACCATTATCTGAAATTGAACCAGATTCACATCTCGTCGACTCGCGCAGTAACCTATATATCAGAAAGCTGGACTTATAACATTGAAATATGTAATTTAAACAAGACAAACCGGGCACGTATACATCATAGCTCACATCGAATTCAATAGCCATGCAGGTGTACATCCCACCCCATCGCACAACTCTATTCGATCTTCTGACGCGCGAACTTCAGGGAAAAGAAAAACATCCATCAACTTCAGCCCTATCGTAACAGCAGACGTTAGAAGTTAGAACGCACCACATTAACGACCGTCCCATCCTCCAGCACCTCCCTCCGCGGAACGAGCTCGTAGCCAAACAACCGCGGCAGCACCGCCCGCCACACAGCCCAGTACGCGACGCCCGCGAGCATGATCGCGATCCCGACCAGACAATACCTACATAGGAGCAGAGACCGTCAGCGACCGCCGATGATGCGAACTAGATTCGAATGGATACATACAGGTAGTACGGAAGTGGCGGCGTATCGCCGACTTTGTTCGCAGGGTGCAGGAAGGGCGCAATGATGACTAGTACAAGGAAAAGAAAACATCAGGGCCATGACCACGAACAGTAGAAGAGACACATGAAGACGTACGGAAGACAGCGGCAGCGAAGAAGAACACGGCAAACGGAAGCAGCCAAACTGCAGCACAACACACCAGCCGTCAGAAACCAACCACGAGAAGCCCAACAACCGAAAGGAGACGTACTTTTGAATGGCCGTTGGATGTCCGGCTTCTTCCACCTCAGCCAGAACAGGCCCTATAGAAAAACATTCCAATCAGCGCCAGTCGCAACCGAACAAACGAGAAAGAAAGGCAGACCAAGACGATGAAGAGATTGATGATCTGCTGTTACGCTACAGCAGGAGGGGCGCTATGATCACGATCACCTATGAGCATTCGCCATGCGTTCAGCAACCGCGCGGAATGGAACAAGCAAGAAAGTCAATAGGACGCACGCACGGAGGGTACGAGATGCACGATGAGCACTGGAAGCGGCGATTTTCCCGTGGGCCATTCCGATGCCCAGAATTTGTTACCGAGAGGAAGTGGTACGCCTTCTTTTGCCAGCTCTTCATAAGGAAAACAGAAAATATGGGCGAATTTAATAGCCACAAAAGCGTACATTGACCCTCCCCTATAGAACATGTAAGCCAACATCCGAGGCGCCACACCCACCCAAAGCATCTGCGTGCCGCAGAAGCTGCATGATATGCGGCGTTCTTTGTACACGCAGATGGTACGGTAGGGGTACGGGCGGCAACCGCGTGTAGTGAAGTCTGCAGGCCTGAGATGCTCTATGCCGAGTGTTGGTGGCACTGGCGGTGATAGCGGCGCCGGGAGGATGGCCTGAGTTGGCTGTGGATACGGAAGCAAGGAGCAATGGGCCGGAGCCGATGTTGGGGGTCTTCGCGGTGGTGGGGTCTTTCGGGCCCAGCCAAGCCGTCGAGTGCGGACCTCAGGACCTGCAATCCGTGAACGTACCAAGAGGAACTAGTCTAAAAAATGAGCGACATCAAAGGCAATATGAACCCGTTCCTACGCGAATACGCTCACCGTATTCAACCACAAGAAGCGCGAACGAAAACGATCTCAACGTCCCAAATTGCCCCCTATGTGTTCCCATCCCCAGACCAGCTACAAGGCCAGCCACGCTTGCCTGTAAATGGCAGTGCTCCCACAGCGTCTACGACTAGACCTCTCCGATTAAAGGAATGTTCCGGCGCTACCAATGACGAAGGTGTGAAAGGTGCAGGTATGCGGTGCGCGCTAAGGGTACATGGACTTCTTGCGTATTCACCGCGTCCTAATGAAATGATAAGTAGTGTCCGAGAGTTCACGTGCATTAGGGAAGACAAGAGGTTCTGTGCGTGTCGACTGCAAGGGAAAGGTGGCGTACAGGACAACACTAGATGTGAACCTCGCCGCCGCCGGAGCATCCCAATATACCGGCTACCCATGGATGGTCAGCAAGAGAGCAAAAGCCATGCGCGATCGAAGGAGTATCGAAGCCTTCTTGCTTGCCCAGCACCTTGGATCGCGGGTTGCGTTTGTAGGGTAGTTTCAGAGGAGGTATACCCAGCAAGGCTACTAAAAGAACGAATAGACATGTCAGCAGGAGAGCGCGAGGTGAAAGGCGACGTACTCTTAGTGCCACGCGTGCGCAACGTTCGTCGTCCCCATCTTCCCCAGGCCAGTCTCCATCTCCATCTCCATCTCCAGCCTTCAGCTTCAAAGCTTCACTAGCCACTGGTAAAAGCGGATGGTCTCATATGGGATGGCGTGTTTGGTATCGTTAGAGTGAGATCGATAAACCAATACGGCGCCGCCCTAACAAATACTCAAATTCTTGGGGATGGGGCAAAATTTGGTCAGTATATTGAGCAACAGAAAAAAAACAAACGATAAGCCCATGCATGAGCCCAAGTCGTTCGGCGAAGGTAGGACTCGCCTGCGGGGCGCTTTTGGGCGGCATCGATCCGTACCCATCGTCGGGCCATCGATAGGCGTCATCAGAGCCCCTGGCGACTGGTGCGCCGCACATGAGAGCCCAGAACGACACACGCTCCGTCTAAGCTCGTGTCGTGCGCCAGAGGACACCCGAGTCCAGCCACGGGCCCGGCGATGGGTCGAATATTGAGGATGTGGTTGAAGTTGAAGAAGACGCGTGCGTGGAAGAAAAGGTAACCAGGCCCGGGCCGGGAAGCTTGACCAATGGCCGCGGCGGGCGATTTTGTGTGGAGGAGTAGACAAAACAGAAGGCCACAAGAAGGCTATAAAGCCTAAGATAATACATATGTGAAGGGTGCCGCAGAGGGATGCTCTCCAAAGCTTCAGCGCTTCAGCGCTCGCTCAGCCCAAAGTTTCAACGTTCAACGGCCATGATGGCAAAGAGGTCCGCTATCAAAATGTGGAAGATAGAGAGTGGGTGTTGCACCTGTCGTTCTTTGGGCAGCGAAACTTTTTTACAATGAAATCAGATCAAATCACATCCCATCTGCGTCCGTCGGTATTTAGCGCAGATCATTCTGATTATTCTGCTCAGGCACGCCGCACGTTTCTTGATTCTGTCGTAGACGTCGTAATATCAAACATATGGGATTGATCTCAACTCTCGAGAGTATAAACGAGTGCCTACGAACGTCATGTAGCCTCCAAAGCTCTACAAAGAGGGTGGTCTAGTGATTGTTACGTCCTCAGCCTTATTGTGCGACCCAAGAGGCCGTTGATGCTGCGAATAATTCTCGACGACCAACTTTCGCATATCAAGAATGAGGCTCGATGCCTAATGTAGATAAAGAGTAATTAGAACTCGTCAATCGAAGTCTCAAATCTGAAGTTCATAGATACATACCGACACCGAATCAGAGATACGTAGCATCTAAGTTCAAAGGCATCATCAGAACAATATAATTAAAGACCATGATAAGTCGCACGTACGAGAACTGCGTGGTCGTTCATCGATGATATGTTGGATTGACTGATTTCAAGCGCTCCACCGACGTACCATGCTGCTTGGTTGCGTGACTTTCTATTTCACAACATCTTTGTTTTTTATATTTCATGTGATTTCTACGTAGTTGTTGATGTATTTAAGTAGCTACGATGATGAATGGGACCTCGCGCGTTTGCGAGGGTCCCTTTTCCACCCGCCTAAACGTTCGAGAACCGTTTAAATCAACACAAACGCGCATTATACCCTCTGCGCAGCTCTCGTGCCATTCCGAGCGACATCTTTGCTTTCTCTCTCATCACGCAAACTCGGTCTTATTTTTAGGTTGCAGTACCTAGCGAAATAAACTGCAGAAGAACCCTCCGAGACACTTTTATTCCGCTATCCTTGCTATTCAATCCCCCTCTCGAGATGACGACCTCTGAATCTACTGTTCGCTTCGAACGCCTCAACAACACCAACTATGCGGAGTGGTCTCTTCGCATGGAAGCTGTTCTCGTGCGGGCAGGCTTGTGGGAAGTGGTTCAGCCAACTGTCGACACTTTCACTGCGGACGGAAAGGAGAAGGACGCATCGACGATTGCGACGGAATTCGAAGCCGCGCTGAAGGCGCGCAAGAAGACGAAGATGACTGAAGCGCGAGCCGAGATTATTTTGCGCCTCGAGGATGGCCAATTATCTCATTGCCTGCGATCAGACGACCCCCGCGAAATTTGGCTAAATTTAGCAAGTGTTCATCGGGCCGCCGGATTCGCGACAAGCTTAGCGCTGCGCCGCAAATTTCTCACGCTGAAGAAGACCTCCGAGACTATGCAAGCCTGGATTGGACAAATTCAAGCACTCGCTTTTCGACTGGAGCAAGCCGGGATAACTGTCAGCGACCAGGACAAAATCCTCGCTTTAACCATGGGACTCCCTCCGAGCTACGATCCCGTCATCATCAATTTTGATTCCACTCCCACCGACCAACTCACTCTCACTCATGTGATTTCGCGCTTGCTAAATGAGGAAGTCCGCCAACTTTCCGGAAAACCGAACGCCGAAAATTCCGAAGGGGCACAAGACGAGGCGATGGCCGTCACTCAGCGCGGAAACAAGCGCGGGCTAGTGCGCCAAACTTCCGAAATTATTTGCTTCTTTTGCGACAAGAAGGGACATTACAAGTCAGATTGTCCAGAGAGATTAGCTTGGGAGAAGACGAAGGGGAAGAATGCCGAGACCGCTGCAGCCGTTTCGATATCCGACGACGAAGATTCCGATTTAGCCTTTTGAAGGATTTTGATAAGATTGCGGGGGTGCTGCGGGTATGAAGTTTCCTTTATTTCCTTTTTGATATTCCTTTCATCGTTTGCGGTGTTGCGCTTGCGGGGGTGTGTTGGATTGACTGATTTCAAGCGCTCCACCGACGTACCATGCTGCTTGGTTGCGTGACTTTCTATTTCACAACATCTTTGTTTTTTATATTTCATGTGATTTCTACGTAGTTGTTGATGTATTTAAGTAGCTACGATGATGAATGGGACCTCGCGCGTTTGCGAGGGTCCCTTTTCCACCCGCCTAAACGTTCGAGAACCGTTTAAATCAACATGATATTACTGTGTTCGAATTGTAAAATTGAGGTTGGAGATAATCGCATTCTCAATGTCTTATACCCAACCTTTTCTTGTATTTGTTATGATGATGGTCTCCTTGTTGGTGATAGCTCTGAAATTTTATTTTGTAATCAAATAAAATACAAGTTCAATAGCCCTATCGACAAACCATATCCATGAGCTAAAATGTCCGCGGAAAATCGTATATGTATAGCGTACAAATTATACAGCAACTCAAAATTCATCATATATACTTGAAAGCAAACTGTAAAATCGACACGCTTTGCCTACTTGTCAGAACGCTAAATGGGTTTCCATGTCGGGTTTCTGGTGGTCTTCCCCATGATCGATGGTTGGGCAGAGTGCCCCTGTATCCCTTTACCTTTAAGCACAGGTAAGCCTGTGGAGGCCTGGGCAAAAATCGGCGCGGATGGGCTATACGGTGAAAGGGAGAAATTCGAAGGAGTGGCATTTGAAGGTTGAGCGCGAGAGGTAGTTGATAGCCTATTACGAAGGCGATGGGTGGCGGATGTTTAAATTGATGTTGAAACCTCAGCGGAGGTTGTGCGAGTGCTGCTGCTACTGCTGCTACTACGCGCACGAGGCGAGAACGAAGACATCGACGGCGAATTCGAGAGGTGGCGAGCAGCGGAGGGGAAAGTGATTGCAGCGCGGCCGCGTGTAGCAGTCAAAGACTAGGAATGCGAGAAGATGAAGGAAAAGATGCAATGTCAGGCGTATGATCGTGATGCGGCGGGTTCGTCGGACGTGGAAATCGTGTATTGCGTAGTTTCTTCGCCGGGCGATGGTGTTGGAAATGCTGGTTTGTAGTTCGCGCATATCGAACAGTCTGCCTGGTGTGCGTGCTCGGGAACAGAAATGCCGCATCTCTAATGAAGGAACGGCACGCGTCAATGGTGTCAGTGAACTACCATAAACGCCGAATAAAACCACATACATTGATGTATTCCAGAGCAGAATCGGCCATTCTCTTCCTCCCTCTACTGATGGGCTCGTCGTCCTTGTACTGAACGGCGAGCTCCCACAAAAGTCGTGCCAACTTGGGGTCTTCTGGCGCAGCAGCGAGAATCCTCGGAAAGTACCTTAGGTCGCTGTATACGATCTTGAGTGTTGGAGGCGAATCAGGATCATGGTAATGCCGGTGGCTTTCAACCCCAATTCCAATACGATCATCAAATCTTTAATATTATTTTGTGTTAGATGTCAAAATTTGATGTACAGCACAACATCGGTAGACATACCTTCGACCAAGTACCTTCAGAAGCTCTTCCGCCAGTGCCCCAATTTTGACTTGATCCGCAAAGTAAACCCCAGCTCGGGAAGAATCAGTGAAGAAGTTTTGAAGAATACTGCATTTGTTAACTCGCACAACAGTCATATGCGATATTTTTTGGAACCGGAATAATTCCATGTCTAGCTTCATGAGATGAATCGCGTCGGAAGGAGGCAGACTATGCACCAATATGTCGAAGATATCAGATACCGACACAACGGTATATATATGGGGGTCTGGAATTGCATAGACGGCGGAGATATGGCGCTGGATAAATTCAGGATATTGTTGGTATCGGTGACAAATCCAGTCGTCAAACTCGTCCCTCAACCGTCGATATAAGTCTGCATTGATTTCACTACACTGTCAAAAGTTGCAGCATCAGCAACGTATGCAAGGCGGATCAAGTAGGAGGTAAGTTATACCTCGGTTCGCAAATGATCGAAGAAAGCATCCCATTTTGTCATATAGAACACTTCCAGTGGAATATTCGAGAGAAAGCTCGTCAAAGAAAAGTTCTTCAAATCGGTTACAAGCTCTTCCGTATGGGGGACTTCAACATAGTGATGTATGAATCCGTTCACTATGACAGCGAATCGGTCTAGGTCTTCATACTCCTTTTCCGACGCAATAGTGATGTATCTGTGGAGACGTCGAGCGAGGTCTGTATGTCGTAACGTAGCGTCAAGAAAGAAGCACTCTGTGCGGCTTTTATCCATCAGAAAGTCTTGTAGAGAGGCGTGGTACAGACGGAGATTATTGTTTTTGTCACAGCTGCCTAATGTTGGTACTAGAATGAGGGCATGCATATCGATGAGGGCAGCCGCAACGTCTCCAGTTTCGTATCCCAGGAGTGTTTCTACAAAATCAACACACAGAAATTCACCGTAACCAGTTTGCAAGAAGACAAGCGCGAGGATCTCAAGAACTCGAGTTATATCCTCGACAGATGATAGGATGAGATCGTATAGGGAATCTAGCTGCGCGAATGGGGTATCCTTTCCGGGATCAGCCAAGCCGAGAACGATTTTGAGCTGCTTCGTTGGATTGCGCCGCGGAGAATCGATGTATTTCATGACTGTCGAGGCGTATATAAATTGTCCAGAGGCCTTTCGAAGGAGATAGTCGATGTCCTCTTGGCTCGGCCATGGTACCGGGAGAGTGTTACCGGAGGGGTGTAGCTCTCTGATTTCGCCAAATTTCGCGAATAGGAAGATACAGATGTCATCATCGGGTTTATAATGCTCGTCGAGCGCCAGGCCTTGCATCAAGGACTGCAAAGGCTCCCTGTTAAACGTTTGTCGGATGATGTATTCGGGTCGGCTTGCGACGAGGAAGATGAGCGGGATGCATAGTTGTTGAATGGATGTGGCAAGAGCATGTAGGAGCTCCTTCTGTACCGTTTCTTCGCGGGCTTCGTCCAAGCCATCTATAATAACGAGTCTGGGTTGGGCGATAGAAGTTTGCGTGAATTCACCGGCGGCGTCGTTAAGAGGTTTAATGATCAGCGCTTGCATCTGGCTCAAGAGTGTACGGGAGAAGACGAGAGGGTCCTGTTCTACAGCGATTACGATGTGTGCACGAAGCTCAGGAATTGATATGGAGAGCTGATAGGATATGGATGCAATGAATCGCGAGGTGTCGTTGCGCCCAATGCCGGTGCGAGAGAAGAAGAATGATGCAACAAGGAGTCCTTCTTTGGCGCAGATCTCCGCTATAGTTTGCGCAATCGCTGTTTTGCCCGACCCCGCTGGACCGTATATCCAGACGATAAACTTCTTGAGAACTTCTGGGTTTCGCACCCAGTGTTTGAGCTCCGCGAGGATTGCCAAGCGTGTCTGCGGATGGCATTTCGGAGGGTCGACTCGCTCGGCAGCATCGTAAAAGGCTCCAGCAGTGACGTTCTGGTGGAGGAGATCAAGACCTGCAGAACGCAGATCAACAATTCGTTGATTAGTCTCTGAGAACAAGTATAGTATGTACCTCGGCTGCTGCTGGCTTTTAGATCTCCGGTATGGAAATGGGCGTCGCCTTGAACGTTTGAAAACTGACCTCCTTCAATTACAGTTTTATGACTAGTTCTATGGAACATCGCACAGCGCGCGAACGGCACAGGATGGAGGGAACGAAGAGAGCATTGTGACTGATAATCACAGCCTCAGGAACCCATCCCTGACACTGACATAAACATTGACCATTGTGTTGCAGCACTGCGGTCTCTGCCCCAACACGGAACAGGGCCCACAGACCTAATTTTAGCACAAGCGCTAGCAACTACGGTAATGGGCGGGATCAAAGGTGCCTGGGGGAGAGAACAATCAGCTTTGGAACGATGTCGCTCCTTCTTCTGCAACAGAAATTTGAGCATTGGAGCACTACGGTTCCGTGTGAGCAACGTATAAAGGAGTTTTAAACTCACAGTAAGTTACCTTTATTCTTGCTTATTCGCCACTGTTAATTCACGGACTATGACTGGACTGTTTAATATCTTCGAAAAGTTGATATACTAGTAAGTAGTTTCATTCAGCTTGCAATAAACTTGACTTTGATTATTTGCGTTTGAGCTTCCACCTAGTATTCATGCGACAATGCGTCATGCATTGAATCTCATCAGAACATGGCTCTTGAAATAACCACGATGGAGGCACTCAAGGCTACAGACTCAAGGCCGAAAGTTTTCTGAAGTTGGAAAAGTATCCGATGATTTCCGGCGAGTCTTCTTGCACTTCCGTGCCTTGTGTTCAAACTCGTCTTCAAATCCTTGTACGTATTTCGCCGAAGGTATGTCAGTGAGAAACCAATCGTTAGTTCTTTTCGACCAACCATTATTTGAAATTGAACCAGATTCACATCTCGTCGACTCGCACAATAACCTATATATAAGAAAGCTGGACTTATAACATTGAAATCGTATTTTTCCGCACATATACATCATAGCTCAAGATCGAGTCCAATAGCCACGCAAGTGCACATCCCACCCCATCACACAACCCTACTCGATCTTCTGCCGCGCGAACTTCAAGCAAAAAAGAAAAACATCCATCAACTCCAGCCCCATCATACAGCAGAACCTCAGAACTTAAAACGCACCACATTGACAACCGTCCCATCCTCCAGCACCTCCTTCCTTGGAACGAGCGCGTAGCCAAACACCCGCGGCAGCACCACGCGCCACACAGCCCAGTACACAACGCCCGCGAGCATGATCGCGATGCCCACCAGACAATACCTACATACATAGGAGCCATCAGCGATCATCGCCGATGATGATGATGCGGGATAGATGCGAGTGGATACGTACAGGTAGTACGGCAAGGGCGGCGTATCCCCGACTTTATTCGCGGGGTGCAGGAAGGGCGCGATGATGACTAGTACAACGCAAAAAAAAAAAAAAAAAGTCAGGACCATGAACCCGCGCATCCAGCAGAAGCGGCACGGAAAGACGCACGGAAGACAGCGGCAGCGAAGAAGAACACCGCAAACGGGAGCCAAACTGCAGCACAACGCCCCAACCCGTCAGAACCCAACCACCAGACGCCCCACAATCGCAAGGAGACGTACTTTTGAACGGCCGTTGGATGTCCGGCTTCTTCCACCTCAGCCAGAACAAGCCCTATTTACAAAAGCGTTCAGATCAGCGCCCGGTCACAACCGCACAAACGAAGAAGAAAGACGGACCAAGACGATGAACAGATTGATGATCTGCTGTGGATATCCCTCCACGTCCAGGATGAACGGGTACGCGACAGCAGGAGGGGGCGCTATGATCACGATCACCTACAAGCATTGACCATGCGTTCAGCAACCGCGCGGAATGGAACGAGCAAGGAAGGGAATAGATTGTACGCACGGAGGGTATAAGATGCACGATGAGCCCTGGAAGCGGCGATTTCCCCGTGGGCCAATTCGATGCCCAGAACTTATTACCGAAGGGTAGTGGTACACCTTCTTTTGCCAGCTCTGCATACGGAAAAAGAGAAAATCCGGGGCGTAAGTAGATAAATCAAGGAAGAGAAATGTACGATCAACCGACCTTGATTAACTCGAGACGCCGCATATGTCACCGTGATAACATTGCCCAACGCACTGTAAGCAGCAGCAAGTCAGCGACAGCCCACATCCACCATTGCACGTTAACGACTCGGAAAACGCACCTCAGCGCAACGATCACAGACAGCGCCCTCTCCGCCTTATTCCCAAACACATTCCCAAAGAACAGCGCAGCAACCGTCACCCCCGACGCTCTGATCTCCTGCTTCGTCGCTGCCCTATACACAAACACACCCACACGCAGCACAACAAGTAAGTATTAAGCATGTATGTAATCACCCGCAGCCCACGGCCAACGGCCAGCGGCGCTGCGAAACATTAGAACAAGACCACTCACGCGAAATACGCGACGTTCGCGAGCAGATAGAGCACCGCGCAGATGCCGAGCCCCAGCGGGCCCGCGATCTTCAGCGTGCGGATCGGGTCCTTGACCTCGTTCAGCACGTAGTTGATGTTCGACCACCCGGCGTACGCGTTGAGCACCTTGAACGTCGCCGTCGCGTACTGGGGTCGTGGAAAAAAGAGAAAGAAAGCGGCGCATCGTCATTGCGAGGCTTCAAGCGAGACGAGGAGGGAGGGCGACGTACATCGTTACTGCTATGCGAGCTCCCGGCGAACGCGTTCCGGAAGTTGGCGTGTGGGTCTTTGATGTGGGTTTTCCCTGATAGCACCACCCAGCCTAGAGAAGCGGCCGATAACGGTAGATTGAGAACAAGAATAGATTCCGCAGGATGAGCGGCACGTACCACTGATCACGACGAAAAGGAGGATTACAATTTTGAACACGCTAAGGGTCTGAAGCGCGATACCTATATATCAGACAACAGGATGGCAGAGAACGAAGGTCGGCTATACGAACATTCATCAAGAGGACACCGATTCTTGGAGTGAGGCCATGTAATAGGGTGACAAAGAAAATAACTGAGAGGAGTCAGTCAGTCATCGATACACAGTTGCGGAGACAACGTTAGATGGCATACCTCCTAAAGCTATCCCTCGGACGACCCACCGATCGGCGGCGTGGCCAGCAGCAACTAAAATGCTGGAAGTAGACGGGAAGCCAAATGAGTATCAATTCCGAAGAAGAACGCTGCAGGACCGACTTGTTCGCAAAGACCTGTCAATCATCCAATTAGCACGAGAAAACACCAAAATTAGACCAGAATCGTACAATGCAGCCCGACGCCGTAAAGCCCAACAAGATGGCGTTCGCCGCGAATATCACAGTTGCCAGAAATTTTGGCTTTTTATACACGGCTTCGAGATAGACCTTCTCTCCGCCCGAGCGAGGGAACATGGTCCCGTACTCCAACCAGACGAAGAGACCGCAGAACGAGAGAACGAATCCGAGGACCCACAGCATCAGCGACGCGCCCACTGAGCCCACTGATGATAGAATGGAAGATGGTGTCGAGAAGATACCGGTTCCGATAATGCGGCCGACACTTTGGGAGCAAGTGTCAGAGAGAAGGAGAGAGTGAGAGAACGAGAACGTACATGAGCATGGTACAGCTGAAGACGCCCAAGTGGCGTCCCATTCCACCAGCCACATCTGTCAAGTACGGTCAGCGACTCAGCGCTGCTCTATAACGGTTGTGCAGGAAGAAAGTACGAACCTTCCTCGAACGACAGCACTCCAGGATTGTCCGTGTTGACCTCAGTCTCGCTATGCACGCTATCGACGCTTCCCTTCTCTCCATACGCTTTCTGAGCCGGAACGTCTGCCATGGTCGTCTTCGCCTTCCACTATGTCGAACTACACGGAGAGATGGTCGACGGGAGAAAGGAAGTACAGATCAGAGTTAGGGCTGTGAGGCATATATGTGGGTATGGGCTCCACGAAGCGAGGAAGGCAGTGACAGGAGCGTAGTGGGAATCGCCATTCTTTTCGAGAATGTCGCGAGATACAAGCCAGATGGCTTCTCCAACTCCTTCGGCTGTGGTGGTATGGCACAATCCACATATACTATGGTCAGTTTGATCCCGTCAAAAATCTAATTATACCACTCACTCCGTGTCACACACTGTTGCCCGTTTCATGTTATGATGTTGTGCTCTCTCCACAGCATGCTCGGCAGTCCTTGGACTTTCAAAACTCCTTGAGCATTGTATTGAGGCGTAATAGCCATAGGCTTGATTGAATTTGAGGCGAAATGGGCTTGTATTCCAGCCAGTGTCGAAGAGCGTGACAATGTTTAATTGGTCCGAATTTAACCAGAGAATCATCGCAATTCATAATCCTAATCATAATCAACCAAAACAGGCGCTGCAAGGCTCAGCAGTTGAGGTCCTAGCGAGGCGATTGTTAATTTTAGCATATCCTTATCGTGAGCAGTTTGAGAACAAGTTTCAGAGCTCGATAAGGATTCTATTTATACTTCTCGAATGAACAGATGAGGAGGGTAGGAGCTCAATAATGATGTACTTGAGTCGTACATAGCCTTGATCTCAAGGGATAGTGAATCATCCATTGGCAGTTGAGACTTCGATCGCAGTCTCCAGATGTCAAAGGCAATCCTCTTGTAAAATAACATTGATCACCCGGGACGGACAGGTCTTTTTATGAGAGCAGGGCGCGTCGTACATAACCTTTCTATGAAGGTGTCACTCAGTATAATCGTAATGAATTGTTGATAGTCGACTGCATTGCGGTGCACAATCTTTCCCACTCGATCCAATTGGTCGTACTGTTACTCGATGGTGTATATATCCAGGACGATAGTAGCGAGCTCAAGCTCAATCTACAAAAACGGATGGTAAATTCAAACAAAAATCACAAGGCAAAAGAATCAATGTTATGATAGAAATAGATTAGAAAACAGGGTCGAGAACGCACCTGTACACCAATAATGCATTCCTCATTTACAAGTATATTACCGTACTGCTTCGAAAGCTCCCGCGTCCAGGATACGAATGGAAGGTGTGTCTCGACATCACCTCGAAAGTACGGATGTCGGATGATAGTAATACTCGATGGCACCAACACCCCCGGCGGATTCATCGCTGACAACGGCGGCCGCGGAAGGACGCCTTGCGCGGCCAACACGGCGGCGCGGGAGAAGTCCAGCACCTCCACAGACGGGTCGGGCTGGGTAGTGCGTGGAGCCTGGACGACGCGCTGCCCGTGGACGCACCTACACGGGCATCGGGATTGATTTCAACGGCGCAGATAAGACCCGCCGCGCGGGTGCGTGCTCACCTATTATACCATCTCGCCGTCGTCTTATACGCAGGGTAGATGATGCGCGTGTTCTGCGGGCCCCACTCCATCCAGGGGACGTCCAGAGCCACCCCCGCACCAGAGCCCGCATAGCGCGCGATGTAGCGCATAAAAACCCGCTGGTGCACAAACACATTCGTGGATATGCTGGACGGGGGCCCCTCTGCATCCTCTCTGTACGTCAAAGTGAACACATGCAGGCGGTCCGCGTCATTGACCACAAGTGGGATATGGAGCGTCGCCTGCGCCATTACTGGCCCGGCTTGGGCGGATATGCCCATGATACTGATACCCGTGGAAATGGGGGGAAGATGCAGCGTGGCAAGGTGGATGGCTGGAGTCGTGACTCCGGAAGGTCGTATGAATTTGTACAGCTGAATCGACCCAGAATCAACTAGGGAGCTAAAGAAACAGTACGTGTGGTCGATGAGACCGAATTGGTGACCATATCTCACAGGTGGAAGCAAAGGATCAACAGCAAGGGAGGAATCCTGCAAATTTTGGTTAAAAAGATTAGAGGACAGCATAAAAACCGTGGCGCACCAGTATAAGATGTGATGTGGTCCAATCCCATATCATTACACGCCACCACCGTACTAAGGGGTCAAAGAAAGTGAATGCCAAGATGTTATGCGCAACATATAGAGAAGGTTGCTCTGGACGGTTACCATAAACTACGCTGGGATATATCGTCATCATCAAACAGCTATTGTGCGCTAATGGGTGGGAGATGTCGGTAGACATGGTGCGAGTATGGATACGAAGGCTACGATCGTCAGATTGCGCGGGTTGGCTACGAAGACGCTGAGATTTGGACACAAAGCTTATGCATCGATGAACAAGTACTTACGTATCATCATCGTACAGCAACGCTATCATGTCTTGTGTAGGGTCCATCGTGAAAGCTAAAACTAATGTCCCTGTCCTGGCGTTCTGGAACGAACATTTTTCGATGTTGCTGGAAGTAGGTAGCGATATGATTTGCGCGATGTGCTCCCTGTTGGTATAAGCGAATGCGGCTCCGACAAGTCTAATTCCGTAACCGTCATATGGCAACTCTAGAGTAACAAGCTCGCCAAATTCAAGTGAAAGCCATGCCTGGCGATGTCGAAGAAGATGTTCGAGGAGGTCAGCATGGGGAGCAGACAGTCGGGCGTCTTTAAGGCCATTCAAGTGAAGTTGAATAGTATACGCCAACAATGAAGAGTTCTTGATGGTCTCGCAGACGGATTTGCATGTCTAGAATCTCACATATTCAATGACTGCTTTCCAGATCAGAGTCAAAATAAGACAAAGATAAGATCGTACCATTGAACAGCGAGCTAGAGCAACAGCATCAAGAAGGGACAGGATCTTGATTCTCAGCTCTTCTGGAATACCGGGGAGACTATTCATTATTTGGAAGGATAGCTGGCAAGCTCGAATTGAGCAAAATACAGATGGTAGTCTGGCTTGAGTCTGGCACGTTGTCATCAATTTCATTTCGTATCAAATGAGCAAAGGTATTTTTTTGTTACGTAATGAAGCTATTACAGTCGGAGGACCGAACTGAGGACTTGAAAAGTGTATCGCATTTCGTTCCTCTGCCTGTACATAGATACCCGTTGGAAATCCTCGCGCTCACCTCCTCTAAGGACGCTGCCTCGGACAGCGCCCAGCTGAGGCTCGAAAAACACCCTACTCCGAGCTCAGTAGCAGATTCGAAGATGGCACGCGTAATCTCTACGTCCTCTTCACGAACCACCGCAACACAGGTTTTCTTCGCCCATACGTAGCACGTATTCATACGGCCGCGCAAACGACGCCGGACTGTCTTTGATGACAAGGTGCCGCATGTACCGCGAGAGATCAGGGCATCAGCAAATCAGCCCTAGCGATTTCGTCGTCGTGTCATGGGTACTTTGTACTCCGAGTCATAGTTGATTGTGATGGACTCGACTGCGCAGCGCAGCGGTGTCCGCATGGCTGAGAATCCTGCCGAAGATCTCAAAACTCAACATCGGGAGGCGACGCTCCCGAGGAGGATCTGGGAGTACGAACGTCATGGAACAGTAGTGAGTAGCGAGGTCGCGCTGGAGAGCCGGGTAAATACCAGGTAGGAGCAGTCGATGATGTAATAGATCGAAAGGTGTAAGGTGGGGAGGCGATCCCGGAGGTTGAGAGGACATCGTGGCGGGTGTAGGGAAGTGGGCAGAGAACTGCAGAAACGCTGAGTTGGAGGCTACTTCAGTGAACTATGCCAACCTTCCCTCAAGTTCTGGAACGCTGGAACGGTTATTGTCGGCACATGGGCCCAAGAAAGACCAATGGAAGAGATGGCCTGACCGATGAATCTGGCAACAGTATGGAGTGAAAGTGGCAAGATCCTACAGTCGCCAATTTGGGGCATTTGAAGCGTCCGCCACCTCCGCGTCAGAGTGACCCATGATCGATATCGTGTGAGGTCGTTCCTAAGTTGAATCACATCAGTAGTTAGATCACAAATACCAACCACGACTACTCACCGGTCAAAGCATGTATATTCTGGATTCTCCAACAGGCGCGTCCAGTAAGTCCTGTTCATGACAAAAAAGATTTCGTTGCCAGCATGACTTGTTGACGGCTTTAACATACGAAGACGTATATTCAGCGGCCCTAAAGAAATAGATCGTGGTAGAATGGAGCGTTCGAATTTGAATGTTCATTATCAAAACGTACTGAAATATATACAGGCAGGCAGACGGTATAGAATTCATATGTATCGCCCGCAAAGCATCCATCGAATGGTGAAGCCGCTGGTGGGACTCGATTTCTCAAACCGTAAGGTCTGACCATCCAGACCACCTTCTAAACGCAAGTTCACTACAGAAAGATAGCGTCAATATATGTTTGAACACAAGAATGCAAGATATTAGTCAAGAAAATATAGTGGGTCGGTCGTATGGCGAGACGTGTCAGATACCGTTGTAGTAAGGTTAACTCACAGGGCCCACTCGTCCGTAGACAGTAGGCACTCGTGGTACAGTAAGTAAAGTTGTCATCACTGTCGCCCATCGCAGCCGAGGAAGGTACATACAACGAGAAACAATGCAAGGTTAAAAGAACTAACCAGGCATATTAGGACGCTAACGTTGTCCAAAGTCTTGCGAAGAATGAATACGAGGTCAATCTGGAATGAAAAATGTGTTAGAGAACCGGCTAAAATGAATTCGGAAGAAGGCAATAAAATGGGGCGTCAGCTACCGTTGTAGAAGATGACCTCAAGAAATGAACGAATCTTTTCAGATCCAAACATTTCATTCGGACAGTGTGAATATTTTGTAATCATTCGCGTCGAAACAATTATGGAAGAAAGGGAAGGCCAGAGAATCATAAACGGGTGGTCGAAGAAAGAAGAAAGAAACATGAGTCGGATGAGTGAACTTACCACATAACATCGCAGCCAAATAACCAAAAGGCGCTCGGAGGCCACACAACCGCAGCTACGTAGTATCCGCCGGAATGATCCTAAACCCATGGCAGTCGAAACAAACGCCCCGCGTGAATAAGGCGATGGAGCAAGATTGAAAGTACGCATGCGATGCTAGAGTGGATTATGAATTAGTTAAATTGATCTCGTCTCGGTCTTCAACGAATGAAAAGAAAAAGAAAAATCAGTCCCGAAAGATGGTTAATTGATTGGCAGCATAGTGAGGCGAGCCCCTAGCCTTCATTTCGAATGTATCGTATGCATCATATGTAACGGAAAGAAACGCGGAAAATCCATGCTCACCCAATATATAGTGACAAATCAACGTAGACTCGCTCATCTCTCTGTTACTGAGGTCATTCAAGATGCATGGAACGAAGCCGGGTATTTCATCTGAAGATGGGGAAGGGAGATCGTGGAACGAAAGGAAGGCAGTTATGAACGAACATCGGATGAGGAAGAGGCAACGGCAACGTCCACTCAAATTTTTTTATAAAGTACTACCCAGTCAGGTGACCGCAATTTGAATCGGAGATCGAAGTTGGTTCAACGTCTCATCAATCGGCCGCGTTGACGAGCCTTACAGTTACAGTTACACTGACTCAGATTAAGGACGCGTCCTGGACGCGTTTAAAGTTTGGATATTTGAATGGATATAAATGTCACTAATGTTAATTCAGGTAGAACGAGATCGAAGCCCATGTGAAGTTGGGTCTAGTTGGGTATGTTCGTTACAGTGCGTACACACACCCTCGCTGCTACATACCAACTACATACCTCCTTGCAGCGAAAGCGCTCCATGATCGCCTTCAAGTTTCCGAGCAGCCACTTCTAGATTTTCTGCTGACTGTCTCCTTTCAGAAATGTCAGCGATAACGGCGAACCACAATATGTAGCGATTAGCGCGAGCAATAAGGCCCTTGGCAGAATCTTATTCGAATTGTTATGGCGAATGCGACGTTTGCCCATCGCCAAGGAGGCAATAGAGTGGCGATTGCTGCGGCATAGTACATATGTAATGTATTCCGGCGTCTTCTCTTCCATTTCTTGCTCATATTCGCCATACATCTCATATTTTCCATCTTCCCAGTCATAGTTTGTATATCTACGTCCCTTTCCATCACGACACACTGATTATTCGCCCCATAGATAGTCTAAGACGTTGCGGCATGTTCTAGTGCATGCGACCTATATCAGACTTTTAACTTCGAAGGAAGATTGTCCCGAGTCGATGTTATGGAAATCGCTTGTCCTTACTGGCGCTTAAATCACGCAAGCCATGTGGCTTACAGGTATGATGAACTTTAGATACGGCAGCGATGCGATCTAAATATCGGTGATTGGTTACTCAAGCTCCGCAAACCTTAATCTTTTAACGAAAACCTTTTGAATATGCAGCCACGTTTGTCTTTGGTGGTTACTGTAGTCTGTAGACCAACATTAGACGCTCATTGAAGCCGGAGCTGCAGATTGTCATCGATTCCAACTCACTGCATAATCCTCAGAAGGTCACGCTAAAGACCCGAATCCGCTAGCGACTGCTTGGAAGTAGCTCTGAGTCTGTATTACTGGGTGACTTTCCATAACGCTAACTTGAATTATTTAGAAGTTGAATTGTTTAGCGACGTCAGTCGGAGTTCCAATGGTGAAAAGTCGAATTTCCATAATGCCCATAAACGCACATTTGGAGTTGATATCTTGAATCGAAAGGGCGAGCTCGTCAAAAAGTCCTTTCCAAGGCTCTCTGAAGCATCCCATCCTATTTTTGGGGATGCAAAAGTGTGTTGTCCATAGTAATATATATGAAGATGCTATTCCTCAATTTTTCTCCAATAACGCGAGCCAGCAGGCAAAGCTGTTGCATTTGCGAATGCAATGAGCGGGAGGACGCCGAGCAAGGGTCGGCATTGATGCCGGTGTGCCGGAAAGGGACATCTGGCGAGAAAGGAAAAATAGGGTCCTGAATGGCAACCGCTGACAGTTTTTGACAACTCAAGATTTGGAAGAGGGGGGGTAGAGGCCTCTTCTAAATACGAGGTTTAGACCTGTCAACTTGAAAGCCAGTTGACAGCCCGGAGGTTGTACCGCCAACGGCACCTCGGCCAAGGACCCTTGTTGCCATGTATTTAGAGATAGATATTCAAGTTAGAGTTATGGAAAGTCACCCACTACTGAAGTAAGTGAGAATGTTCAATGTGTGCCTGTCTTAATTGATGTGTCAACATGTCACTTGAACCGCAGGGACGTAGTTCGTCTACGAATTTTCGGGAGGAATTCTGAAACAATTTCGACCGAATATTCTGCAGTATATAGTCTGGGTATTCGTGAGTTCGACTTCATACGTCTCTTGCCCGCACTCCACATCCCATCTTTTCAGGCGACCAGCCCCTCCTTGTTGATTTCTACTGTGTAAGGAGTCGCAGTGTCCAATGACATCGATCGCTGGCAGCAACATAGCCGTCGCAGTGGACTATCAAATAACTCTAATAGCAAACTTAATATCAAGTGAGTACTTTTCAGGTTGTGCAAGAGTTTCGTTCATCGTTCAAAATAACTCTTCGGGGACGTGTCGGCGAAGTAAGTTGGAGCATTGAGCATACAAGTATGGGAATTCGTTGCTCATCTGACCGACGAGGTCGAATATCTTTGGAGGTACGTCCTCCATCTCTGACGTCTGAGCTTCCGCTTGAAGCCTGATTTCTACTCTTCTATATAGAGGAAGATTTAAGTCCGTCAAAGCGCTGTATTTTTGCTCGCGCTATGTTATGCTAGCATTTCAAATGTGCGTAATACCAATATTTTCTTGTCAACGTCCATCGTTACTTAAAGCATTCCCCAGCGCCAACCAAATTTTTTCTTATGGCATTGGCTCCCGAATAGAGAGAACGGGGAACTGCAGCAAGCTCTTCATCTTCAAGTGTCTTATGGGCCACCTCTGCTTGAATGTATTGGAAATGATCTTACTCATTCGAGGTAAAGCTTTTCCTTTTCAGCTATTTAATTCGTTGGTTTTTTGATCGACAATATTGAAGTATACGCCCTTTACAACAAAAACCCAAGGGTCAAATACTTCCTCGCTGTCGTATTCGTCTCCTCTTCAATCCTTGAGATTACTGGGACTACATTCATAATACGAAGTCTCCTTCGAATGAATGGATGTCAGCCTCCGAAAACGGGCAAGATAACTGTAGCGACTTACGGGTAAGTAGTCATATACTCCACGATCTTTTCTGCTGTCTTATGAGCTATAATACAGGTCGGGCGCTGGGATGTTCCAATTCGTCATCTTTACCATGAGCTTATACAAGCTTGTATGCGACGGGCGTCTATCGAAGACTCCTTTGACCTCCTTGATGCTTCGAGAAGGCATAATCGTTTATGTGACTCTAACTGGTGAGTAGGGTAGCTCGCGTGGTTCCTGCCCGTATATTAACATATAACTGTCGAAGCCATCATGATGGCTCTTTTGATGCATGAATTAGTCGGAAAAGTAGACCTAGGTTTTTGCCGCGCCGTCTTCTCGTACGTGCGACTTATCATGGTCGATAATATTGTTCTAATAATGTCTTTAAATTTAGGTGCTATGTATCTCTGATTTCGATGTCGGTAAGTATGTTCTACGAACTCCTTATCTGAGACTGCGATTGATATGTTCTAATCACTATTCACCTACGCCAGGCATCGAGCCTAATTCTCAATATGCGAAAGTTGGCCGTAAAGAACTACCTGCGGCATCAACGGCCTACTGGGTCGCAAAATATGGCTGAGGACGCAGGCATCAGGTCCTATACCATTGATGAATCGATCTGTTTAACCTCCTTTTATGAATAATTTAATCTTTCTCTTTCTGTTATCAAACGTGGACCTCTTTTCGACACGCTGGCGCAATTCAAGCTTCAGGCGGCCACCTACATCAGACCAACATCAGACCTACAGATATAGCGAGCGATGCCTGCAATGCCACCGAATGCCAGTCCACGTGGGAAGTGGCTGTGTGCAGGCTAGGCCGCGCTCGTTAACGAGAATGACGGAGAGTTGGCAGGAATCGCTCGCTTAGCGCCCCCCCTGCGCGCCTCGGGCCTCATGATCAAGAGTACATACTCCACAAACTTTTAATAGTTTACGAGAACCACATGACTGTGGACAAAGATAGCTCTCCTTGGTGGTTACTGTGGACCACTATTACGGACTCGAATGGACAGCAACTATCTTGTTGACTTAAAGAACATCGAAAACGATCCCAACGTCATTGTCGAAATTCAAAGGTAGCTACATCCAAAGTTACATCAACCATCGGGTGTGAGAGAGGGAAGAAGAACATCTAAAGTATATTGATGCTGTCACTGCAGGGACCGGTGAATGTCGGGAAATCTGAAACCATTCCAGAAAGTACCGTCCGAACTTCGAAATTCGAACATTCTTCGATATATAGTCAAGGATATTAGCGAGTTCGACCTCCACATCTCTTATCCGCAGCCCCCTGTTCAAAGTCCTCCCTTTCCGCTCTGTTCTCTCCGCTCTGCGGTATAGGGAGTCCAAATATTCATGAACTCGATCAGCGGTATCAGAAACGTGAATTATCAATTACCTCTGGCAGCAAACTTGATATCAGGTGCGTATTTTCCTGACGCTCAAGTAGCTATACCGGCCCAATTCATCGTTCAAATTTACGTGGCAACGTTAAACGGCGTGGCGACGCAGTGGGAGCTTTGACAATTCAAGCATGGGAGCTGGTTATTCACCTGAACGATGAGGTGCAATATCTGTGGAGGTACGTTCGTCTTTTTCTACACCCAGTAACCTCTGATTCGAAGAGGTATTTCTCTATTTACTCCCCTAGGGGAAGGTTCAACTGCGTCAAAGCTTTATATTTCTGCTCGCGCTACGTCATGCTGGCAGCTCAAATGTGCGTAGTGCCGTTCTTTCCTCTTTGCATTGCTCATCAATGTTATTGTTATGGATACCCTCCCTCTCTCGAAACAATCCCCAGAGTCAATCAATTGCTTTCCTATGGTGTTGCAGTCAAGATAGCGAACATGGGTAACTGTAGCGGAATATTCGTCTTCAAGGCCGTGATCGCCCATGCCTCTTTGGTTATGTTGGAAGTAATCCTACTTATTCGAGGTAACGCTCTTTTGTTCCTGCCAGTTATTCGCCTGACCGGCGGCTTCATAATGTCTTAGTATATGCACTCTATAATCGGAGCTACAAGATCAAATGCTTTCTTACTATTGTATACGTGTTAGCTCTGTTGCTTGAGCTTGTAGGGATCACATGCGTAGTACGACGCCTCCTTCAACACCAAGGATGTAGCCCGCCAAAGCTGGAGAAGATTTCATTGCTAATATTTGGGTAAGTAGAAAGGTAGACCATGTTTTAATAATAATGTCATTCATATAATACGATCTAGATTGGGCGCTGGTCAAATTCAGTTCATTCTCTTCGCTTTGAGCTTATACAAGCTTATTTGGGACGGGCGGTTATCAAAAACCCCTCTGACATCGTTGTTGCTTCGAGAGGGAGTTGTCGTATTTCTGGTTGTGACTGGTGAGCAACATGAGTACTTTCGTGCGATTTCGGTCCATATATCTTGACATTGATCGAAGCCATCACCGCAATTCTCATAACACATGAATTGGCCCATAATCTCAAACTTGATTTTGCCCGAGCCACCTTTTCGTACGTGCACATAATCACGAACCCCAGTTACTTCTTGCTCATGCTGCTCATTATTCAGATGGTACTTATCAGTAATCTCGATGGCGGTTCGTAAATACGACTTCACTTTGCGAGCCCTTGCAAACGCTGAATGATTATCTACAAATAGGCTTCGAATTTGATTCTGAATATGCGAAAGCTAGCCGTCAAGGACACTCTGCGTCTCCAGCGACCTATTGGGTCGCAAAATTTGGCAGAGGAAGCAATGACGAGGACCTACGATATTGATCAATCTATATGTTTGACGTCTTTTTATGAATAATTTAATCGTTTCTGCTGTGGAATCCTGACCCTAAAACAGACTTAAAATATCTCCGAGCCCTACAATAATTGAACTTTCATACTTTTTCTCGTTGTAAGTAATGAATGTTTCTATGTTAAATTATAATATGGTTCTTAATACGAGATATGGCGACCATATTATCCCCGGAAAGGGGTACGGTGTCGAGTACAGTATACAATCTACTAAGACCAGCTTTCTGATCAGCAGAAAGGTTATGTTCCTGGTACCTCGAGCTTCAAGCTCTTAGACCAGTATACGTCGTGGGGAGCAGTAAAGAAGAAAAGCTGTTGTTTCTCATGGTTATCTTGCTTAAATATGTGCATGTTGCATGGAAAAGAACCAGCCTCCAGATCTAACAAACGCCTATCCTCAGGTTGCTACTTATGGATGAGATCCCCTACTCCCCGCACATTGTTACTTTATAGATGAATTCACCCTGAGATATTGATATTGTTTGTTCATTCATTCCCTCATCCAAATTAACTAACACTCCTTTAACTTTAGGCATTATGGTATACTGGGCAATCGATTGTCAGTAGTTGCTCAGCGCCGGATTCGCAGACCTCAACAATCGATCAGCAATGACTGACAGGTGCCAAAAGGAACCGCAGTGGTTGAGGCAAATACAAGCGTATCATGAAAATACTTGTGGGAGACCCAAGGGAGACCAACAGAAGATCAGACATACAAAGCCTGGGAATAATACGACTGATGTCTGATGATGGCTGGAAGACTCAAGGACTCAGCGCGATCTAGCTGCCAGTGGGATGGCGAAAGATGTCAGTCCAAGCTAGCGCTCTCAAGGATAAGTAGTCCCTCCGATCGAGTGTCGTGGCTTTGCCGTTTCAAAACCTTGGCTTCAAATAAGGTTGAAGAATACTGGAGAAATTATCTCTATCACTCTGTCTCAGCCTGTGGCATGCTACAGAATGTCATGGATTGGTCGCCATCTGCACCTCCAGTATTGTATTGATTATGGCAGGTCGAAGGTTTTGGTCGGGTGTGCTATGATTAAACACCAGCTTCGAAACCACCAGGCCAGGTCGTGCCGTTCTCGTAAAAACCTAGGTGATTCGGTGCACAGCCCACGCGTCTGGCGCGAGGCGCACTTCGATCCCGCCAGGACCTCGAAACAACCTCGCGTCAATCGGCACAGCTCCTTTTACTTTAACAATAACTCTAGCTCAGACACCTTACTCATACTCCGCATACTCACGCTAGCTCGAACTGCCCACACCTGTCCACTAAGACACCGAACCCCAACTTGTGAATTCAAGCCAGCCGAACTGCTCTACTCCGACATCGGAGCTGCTTGTGCCTATCTGTTCGCCCCCGATGGCTCTGACACCGTGGAGACAGAGTGCTGCTCACTGTGCTGGTGAACTTCGTCTGAAATAGACACTCGATCGAATCCTGTTGCGTTCGTTGCCGTTCTAATGACGACAGTGGAAACTCGAATAAAACTCGAAGCTTGAGCGGTG
Organism: Pholiota molesta; assembly: GCA_014925825.1. Taxonomy (NCBI): domain Eukaryota; kingdom Fungi; phylum Basidiomycota; class Agaricomycetes; order Agaricales; family Strophariaceae; genus Pholiota; species Pholiota molesta. The sequence goes on from JACGCK010000136.1 coordinate 49,299, forward strand.
AATTTTTCTGCTTCTGTGGGTGCTTGCGTGTACGTTACTAGCTTCGAGGTCCGATACGTGCGTCCAGAATGTCTGCGCGGTGCCACACTGCCATCGAGCCCCGGGAAGGCGCCTGACACTGCGCATTCGCCGCATGTTAATCAATACGTGGACTCCATCCATCGCGTTTCCACACATCTTCACGTATAAGCAGCGTGCTCGCCTGGGCTGGCTCTGTATGGTGGGTGGGGTATGCGCTATGTCCACCGCTTCGGTATCACTGGCACCAAAACAATAGCAGCGCACTTAGTGACGCCGTTCGCCGAATGATTTTGGCTGCCAGATGACCTTGTGACCTCCTGAGTCTCTGTCGAAAGCCCCGACTCCGGTTCTGACTCCCACAACACCAGCAGGTCTACGGAGAATGTACTCCAGACAGCCTCCATGATCCTGTCGGTCTCGTTTGCTTCTCGGAATTGAAGTGCAAAGTTTGATTAGCGGGCATAGTTTCTTCCCACTGCGCTTGCACCCATGCTGATGGATGTGAATTAATAGATGAATAAGGTGTAACGATGCTCGAGCAGTTGGCGTACATGCGCCGATTGACAATCGTGCCGTGAGCGCGTGAATGATGATGGGAACCGCGGTCAGACGTACGCCCGCGGACGGTCCAGGTTCGACTTGGGTACATATGTTGCGGCAGGCAACCACACTCCGTTCTAATATGGTTAGCGCCTAAGACGACAGCCAGAAATAATTTGACAAGGCGGCTGCCCTGCCGAACGCGTCAATACTACCCACTGCGTGCTGATCTTGACCGCCATTATTTGGACAATAGAAGCTACATTAATGCTGATCCGAAGATGCAATTGTAGACGATGTTATTCAAATCTCATCTACATATCGGCGGCTAGAACCAGAGTTGGAATATATTAGACACAACAATAATACAGACAAAAAAGTATGAAAGGATGACTGGCGACAGCAAAGTTCCAATGAAACAAATGGTGAATACAGTACATAATACTTCATCATAGACATCATCATAAGCAGGGGGGCATAACAGGCTCCGTGTGCGAGTGCGAGCGGTGTCGCCTACTCGAGTTCGTATTCGACATATCGGGCGATGGACATCATAAGCGGTATCCAGATCCTTGGGGGTCCGTGTGCGTGCATGGTGTCGATGTGAGTGAGGGCAAGAGTATATGGGAGTGACGAGGAAAAAGACCCAAAATATATATGTAGGGAAATGTATACTAGTAATAGTGTGGACGATGCATTGAGATAGTAGGGTTTTAGGTACGTAACATGCGAATGTGGTGGGAGAGCGAGGACGATCATATGTAGACAGGTATGAAATCGAGAAACACGGAACGAGGGTAACGACAAGACAGGGTATCACACGTGAGTAACTTTTGGGGGGTTTGGGAAAGGTTAGGCATGTGTAGGGAGAAACGGAGACGATGGGGTGAAGAGGGGCAGGGAATGATGCGGGCGGTGGAATAGCAGCAGTCATAGAGAGCAAGACAAGAGTGGGTGATGGAATGGATAGAGAAATCGAACAACGACGAGGATGATCCAGCTGCCAAGGGAGAAAGTACAGTTATATAGCTCACAGGAAGAGACAGACGAAGACAGAAAATGAGACCAAAGAAAGAAAAAGCGAAAATGAAAGAAAGCACAGAATCTTTCCATCCACCTACTAGACAACCAACCAACCGAGCTTCCAAATGTGAGTCGACATCCCTCCAACGGCAAGAAATGTGCGGATGTCGACAGGTCGAATTTTCGTGCCTAATGAATTGGCCAGCTTCCAACAACGGCCGCTGCTCAAATCGGCTCGTCCTTCCACGTCCTCTCGCCATGCGAGCTGCTGCTATTAGCCTCCGCGGCATCCACCGCCTCAAGCAGCTCCGCTTCTGCATCCGCATCGCCCTCCTCGCCCTCGCCGTCCAGATCAGCCGCGTCCACGGCGCCCAAGATCTCCGCCTCCGCCTCGGCGTCCGCGTCCGCATCGCCATCCGCGTCCGTATCGCCCCGCGGCGAAATCGACAGCGCGCTCCTCCCGCCGCCGAGCAGCGACCGCTTCGCCCCGCCATTCGCGCCGTCCAGCGGCCGCGCGCGCCCGTTCCTTGACGCCGAGCGGCTGTCGCTGAGCCCGCGCCCGACGTCCGAGGTCGGGATGTCCCCGCCGTCGTTCTCGTCGTCCTCGTCATCGTCGTCGTCGCGGAGCGCCGCGATGGACGGCGGGGGCGGTTGCTGGCGCTTCGCAGGCGTCGGGCTGGGCATGGCGCCGAGCAGCACGGCAGGACCGCCGCGCGCGCCCACCTGCGACTGCGTGGAGGACGCGTGGAGCGAGGCGTCTTCGCGGAAGCTGCCGCCGCCGTGCGGCGACTGGTTCGTGAGCAGCGTGTCGGAGCGGTGGATGGAGCGGTCGGAGGATTGGGAGAGCGGCAGCTGGGAATGCGACCCCGAGCGCGGGATGGGCTGGTGCTGCTGTGCCTGGACGGCGGCGAGGCTCGCGAGCTGCTGCTGTTGGTCAAGAGTGCCCCGGCGCTCGACGCGCTTCATCTTCTTCCTGCACCTGTTGGACACGAGGCGAGGGTGTGAGTATTTCCATACAAGGCGAAGGGAGATGAAGAACAAAGACATTAATGAAAATTCAATCCACCGCAACCACCCATACCCGAGGCGAACACGCCGCCGCAAGCGACGATAATTAAGCAAAGGGCAGCACAAGAACAAAAAAGGCGCCACACGAGGCGCTGTCACCTCATGAACAAAGACAGACAGACAGATGGATGGATGGATGGATGGATGGATAAGCGCACCACCGAGCTCGCACCGAGCTCAGGGCCCAGCCCCGAACCGCGGCTCCCCGCACCGACCAGCCCCCATCAGGGTCGCCCGCACACCCCAGCCAGCGGCGCCCGCATCCAGCGTGGAAGCAAACCAGCCCGCCAATCACACACCCCACCCACACACCCACGTACCCACGCACCCGCCACCCGGCCGTGGTGATGGATCACGACGATCATGGGACGTGGCACTCCGCGATAGGGGGGCACAGGCCGCGCGTCGCCCAGGCATTACGCGCTCCCAGCTCCATCCATCCGAGCGAGCCGTCAGCCAGTAACCCCCGATGCCCGACATCCACGCACACGCATGCAGGTACACACGCGCCGCCGCCGATACCGAGGTGATGGCGTGATACATGCATGATCGGCGCCTTTCGCGCAAAGGCGCCATCACAACGGCAAAACCAAAGACCCGCACAACATCCGCCACAAAATAGAACAAACGGGCGGGCGGGACGGGGTGACGGGACCCCGCCACAGTCCCGAAAAGGGGATATGCGAAAACAAAAACAAAAAACAAAAAACAAAAACAAAAACCGCGCTCACCTATCGCACACCGTCCCAGGCCCCATCGGCCCCGGGCCCCACTTCTCCACGCACTTGCCGTCCTTGTAGCGCCCGACCATCCCGCACTGCCGGCAGATCCGCTGCCCCTGCGCGTTCATCGACGCAAACGGCACGGCCGGCGCGGCGGCGCTCGCGGGCTGCGCGGGCGAGGCGGTGTCGAGGTTCGGCGTGGACGCGCCTAGGAGGAAAAGGAAAGGGGCGTGTTAGCAGGTATGTTTCGGAGTGCGAGGAAGGAAGGGAAGAGCAGAGATTTATAAAATAAAAAATGAAAAATATTGAAGCCATGAGCACACACCATCCCATCCGTCTGTAGAACTAAACGCAGCTGGTTACAGACAGGCACAACAGCCCCACTTCGGGCGCAACACAGCCCGCCCGAATCACAAACGTACGGTGGCGGCGCGGGTTGGCACCATCCCATATCAGAACCGCATCAGAACCCCAAACCCAAGACAGGCGCCACAGCCCAACCCGTCCATGCCGCCCCACCCCAGCCCCACCCTCCCTGCGCCCCACCCAAACGCGCTCCCTTATCCCCGCAGCAGCTTGGCACACCAGGCAGCGCGGGCGGACGACGGCCTTTGTGGGCAGACGGGGGGGAAAAAAAGAAGCCCGAGGGAAGGGAAGGACGCACGCGCGCGGCTCCCACGCGCGGAAGAAGCGCCACGCGAGGGTCGGATGCCGTTGAGACGGCGGTGGTAACCCGCCACCGTGTTCGCTCCGCGGAGGCGCGGGCGCGGGTGGATGCGGCGGACGAGTGGGTTGTGCGCCGCACCAGAAGAACAATGCTTGTGCGCGACACCAGAAGAAAGAACACAACGAAACCCGCCCACCAAAAAAAAAAAGAAACACAAGGGGAAAAAAATACAATTGAGAAAAAAAAACACTCACTCCCCCCAAGCGTACCCGGGAACTTGCTCTTCTTCGTCGGCGCGCCCGTCACCACCGGCGCGAACACGTGCGTCGTGTACACCACCCCCTGTCCTCCCCCTCCCTGCCCTTGCCCCTGTCCACCACCGCCGACAACCCCCGGCCCCACACCCACGCCAGGGCCACTACGTATCCCCGCCGGATACGCATACGCCTGATGCTGGTGCGCGGGCGACGGCGAGAGCCCCGGCCCGCGCGGGCTCGCCTCCGTCCGCCTGCGCTGCAAACCCAGACCCGCTTGCTGGTGCGGGTGGTGCAATGATGATGGGTGCATGCCCTCCATGTAGCGGCTCCCATTCTGCGCCTGCGCTCCGGGGGGCAGGGTGTTGGTGTTCGTGTTGGTGGAGTTGGTGAGGTCGTCGCCGGTAGTGGCTTTGATGATCATATCGTCGATATCCATCGAGCTCGCGGACGACCGGCTGCCCGAGCGCGAGTGGCTGCGCGCGCGGCGCGGCGCGTAGGCGGCGCCGTACGCGCGGTCGATGATGCGCGGGTTCGCAGTGTTATTATTCCCTTGGGTGGCGGCGGCGCCCGCGGATGGGGCGGCGGAGGAAGAGGGGGCGGCGGAGGAAGGGCGGTGTAGGCGCGTGAGGAGCGCCGCCTGCTGCTGCTGCTGCTGCTGCGCCTGGCGGACCTGGTCCTGGTACTCGCGGTCGTGCGGGTGCGCGAGGGATGTGATGTACTAATGGGATGGAAGGGAGCAGATCTGGGGGGGAGGGACGTCAGCGGGCGAAGGGGCGGGGACGCGGAGGGGTACGTACCGAGGCACACGCAGGACACGAGGCGCGCGGGTAAGAGGGGGCGAGAAGCGGGGCGTCGGATCAGATGGGAGCAGCAGGGAAGACTCGCATGGAAGACGTACCGACTCAGAGTAAGCCGCGCCCAGCTCTCGTCCGCGCGGGTCGTCGCCTCGGGAGCGCTTGCTCGGGGGCGCCCCGTACATGCCGTCCATGCTCGGTGTGCGCCGCCTCCTCGACCCGCCGTACGCAGGGGGGTTCGGGGTCGGGTGCGGGGGCAGCGGGAACGCCACCCGTGATGAATTGCTCCTGACGTGCCCCCTGCCCCCCGGCGGCGGCATGCCGCCCGCATACACGCTGCCCGCGGACGACGCGGTGAGGACCCACGCGGGCAGCGGGGGCAGCACGAAGGGCAGGCCGGGGGGCGGGTCGTCGACGCGCGTGCGCGCGAAGGCCCCGCGGGCCTCGCGGGCGGCGAGCTCGAGCGCGGTGGAGAAGTCGTCGAGCTGGCGCCACGCCTCCTGGAGCTCGCGCGTGCGGGCCTCGAGCTCGTCGCGCTGGCGCTCGACGGCGGCGAGGCGGGCCTCGTACTCGTCGACGATGCGCTTGAGCTGCTCCGCGGGGATCTGCTTGGGCGAGGGGGCGGCCCCGGCCTGCGGGTGCTCTGTGGTGGAGGGGGCGGGGGTGGTGCCGTTGGTGGCGGGGGAGGCGGCGGCGGCGTCGTGGAGGATGTGGTGGATGCGCTCGGCCTTGTCAGCGCGCTTGCGGGCGGCGGCGAGCTCCGTGCGGAGCTGGTCTGCGTCGCGGTAGGCGTCTGCGAGGAGGGCGGCGAGGTGGTGGTTTGATGTGGGGGCGGGGGTGGTGGGGAGAGGTCCATGGTGGTTTGGGCTCCTCTCGCCTCGCCGTCCTTCATAAACTTGCCCCGGCACAACAACCAAAAATAATCCGCAAAAATGCACCCCCGCGGCTCGGCTCACCCGCTGAACCAAACCATCCCGCCCGGCGGCTATCCCCAAACCCGGCCACGCCCGCGCCGGCCCCTCCATCCCCGTCGGAGCGCGGCGTCAGATGACTCATCGTCCCCCGCGCTATCCCCCCGGCCTCGCCCCTCCACGCGCCCCCTTATCGCTATCGATCCGGCGTGCGCGCGCCCACCCACGCGTACAGCTCCCGCGCCCGGGGTCCCCCCTGCCTCGAGGCGCGGGGGAGGGCCGTGTGCTTCGCGTCCCGCGACGCCCCAGCCCCATTTGGGCTCGCGCGAGCGGCCTGGCCCGGCTCTGGCTGCGGGCGCGCGTGGCGTGCCACTCCCTTCCCAGCGCATATCCCGCGCAGCGCCAGGGTCGGGCCTCCGATAAGCACATCCCATCCATCACCCCCCATCTGAATCGATCCCATCTGCTGCTCGCCTCGCCGCCTGCGCACTGCCCAGTGCCCACAGGGCCGCGTTGCGCTCGCTCGCCCGAGGCCATTTCCGGCTGCGCCACAGACATCATCATCACAGGGAGCACATTGATCGACGCACATCCGAACGCAGAACGCACATCACAGGGCCCCTCCCTGACGCACTCGAGGCGGCGACGAGGCACTTTGCGCGGCCCAAAACGAGGAATTGTCCAAAAGGATATCCAGAATTGGCGCGCAACGCCCCCTTCCCTACCCACTTTTTTTCCACGTGGAGAACCACAAAAATACCCCCCTCCTCCAGCTGTATCACATCCCATCCAGATTCCATATCACCTCGCACGGTCGTTGCTTTCCACAAAACGCGCAGGTCACGGTACCCACCCACTTCCGGATTCCGAGTCCAGCTTCCCCCACCCCACCCTCGCGCGCATTCCATTCACACCATATTCACACCGCTGTGCTTCTATTAGTATCACGCCCGTCCGAGGCTGCTGCGACGGGAACAACAGACCATGGGACCCTCGCGAGGATGCCCACCGCATTCCGATCGCCGACTCCGCCCGCCGCGAAATGAAAAACACGCATCTCCCAAGAAGCTCCTTTCCTCCGCCACCTCGCACGCCAGCGCCATACCGAACGCGCAAATGAAAGCCACAATGCCACCCGGGTACGCGGGCGCGTTACGCACTCCTCACCCATCTCGGCGGCCGGAAAAAGCACGGAGGAAAAGGAAGACTGGCCGCAGCCGGGTAGACCGTCGACATTCTCTGACTCTCCCACCGCACTATGTATGCCAAAGGGCGATGCGCTTCACCTCCCACGGAATAGAGGAAGACCAGATACTCGCCGGGTGCGCGATGGGTGGGATCGTCCAAAGTGAATGGTGCTTGGTGCTCGGCGGCGCACATTGTCGGCAGAACGACCGTCCATCTCCCATAACCAATCTCAAGGACACGCCCTCGGGCGCCTACTACGCGCCCACCTCAAACCCACGATGGAGCCTTGGCAACAGTACATAGGTGGACAAAGGCATGATTCTGAACTGCGAGGCTATCTTAGTATCTAGCAGCATCTTGCTACGCGATGGTACGCCTGTGTAAAAAAATTTATCTTTTTATTTCTTTAAACTGATTGGTGCCTCGGACATAAAAAACAACGGTGAACTGTATCTCAGAAACAAGCTTGCGTGCAGAACAAAGGAGTCAAATATGTAAGTTGATAGATCGAATGCTCAGCTCGTTGTGTTAAGATATTAATAATGCTCATGCTCGCTCTCGCAGGAAGCCCAGAATTAAGGTGGGGGTATGTAGATTGACCCAAGAAACCAAACTTTACAAACGAAGGAGAAATATACGACATCTTCTGGCGCATGCGCACTCAAATTGCGTCCGCCAGGTCCGTGAATTTGGGAAAAACAAATAAGCTACTCTACGCATGTAAGTATCTAAAGTGCCCGTTCTCAAATAAAAGATTAAGGCTAGGCCGCACGGAATCATATCATCAGCCATGCACAGGATAGTGACTCGGAGGAGCAGTTGATGTAATAATGTGCGCGCGAGAGGAGACATAGTGTGCCTTCCTACATGGCTGACCAGGCCACGTTTGCTGCTCGACGTATAGTATACGGGCGCACCCTCCTGTACCCGACGTATCGTCTCGCCCTGTGCGGCTTTGGCTATGCAGAAGAAAAGGAACAGAATACATAGATCAAAATGGGGGGGAAAAAACATATCTTAGAAGTCAGAATTTGAAAAGCAGATTCAACGTCAAATAAAGCGCGTCCGACACACCCTATGCCCTAGTTCCATCTCCATCGCACTTGTCGGGCTATGGTCGAGTGTTCGTACATTGAGCACGGGAGCGTGTTTTGTTGATATTGTCGAATTTGTGCGAGCGCCTAATTTGCTGGTCGGTGTGCCGTGTGCATTCTCACGCCGTGTTTGAGATCCTAAGCCATCGCAAAAGGAGGTGGGAGTACGAAAATTTGATAATTGATAACCATTGTGATAGGGAGAAGTGTAATTGGGTCAGCGGGTAAAAGGTATGTATGAAAGAGAATAAATATTCTTATCGATCGTTGAGCAATCGTTGAGCATGAGCTCGCGCGGCTTGATCGGCATCACGTGGGAAGGTGGACTTCGCGCCGCGTCGACGAGCGCGCTGTCCATCTCCTCCACAGTAGCTTGGTTTCGTTCGTTCGTTGGGAGGCCGTTGCCCCGAGCTCTCGCCGACCCCAATGTCTGGACCTCGCTCCGTGGGTGTCGGGCCACCGGCTCTTGGGTGTTTAACGCGTACTATTTCCTTAGATTATCCACTATATTCCTTTGGACCTATATGCAATGCCATTTATAAACCCATCGCTATTCCCACCCCACCACCGGTTCGGCGTACGCCGCACAACTGCATTGGCTTGGATGCAGGACGTTTGGATACCGTACGTGTTCGTCAATAATAGGTTGGGTTTAGACGCCTCGCGGACGGATGACGCACGCGCGCACGCACGCACGCCCGACGAGATCGAACCCTGACTCAGGCGGGCCGACCAGGATCGACACCCCCGCGACGGCATCCCATCCCCACCCCGACCGCGGCAGCGCACTAGCGGCGCGCCCATCGCGCAGGCGTCCCACCGCCGACGCTGGTTCGCGCCAGGACTCGTGTGCGTCCTGATCGCCATCATGTCTGCTTGCATCACCCATCAGTGATATCGATACCGCCCGATCTGTGATGTGACGCGTGCAGGAGTTTGGGAGGAGGAGGACCCACAAGCGTAGTAGTGCTATGAGCCCCAAGTGCTAAGTACTCTCGCACATCGATCGTAGATCGTCCCCATGGAACGCCTCGTATCACATCCATCCCGAGGCTGCGCAGGCCTGAGAACGAATGCTCCAGAACCGACCGCGCGTACCAACCATAAGCTCCGAGAGAGAAGCCTACAGACGCCATCGACCACAAAACTATGTATAGGGACAGGTCGCGTTGAGAAGCTCGTCTACTAAGCTACCCAGCAGACCCAGCCATCTCGGGCCGTATTTTACATGTTCCCATATACAGATGCCAACTTGAGCAATCTTTCGCGTACGCTCTTCCATCGCCCATACCGGAGTGCCCTCAAACGTATAGAGATTTCACCAGAACCATTTTCCGAACTGGCTGGACGCCTTATCCATATTTCCAGTACACCACATCAGATCCCCACCGCCACTGAACATGTCAATGAAACCTGCACCACGAAGCACGTCTGCGCTTCCACCCCGATCCGTCGCCTGCTCGCAGGCCACACACACACGCCTCCAACCTGACCGCACCCCCACCTGCCGCCCATCCGCGGCCCACCTGCCTGCCACCCCCGCGTCCAAAAGCGGGAATTCACCAAGACGAGCCATGGCGTTCGATCGCCTGCAGTGCACGCTGCGTGCAGCGTGCCCCCCGGGGGGCTTCGATGCGGCCAAAATAGGACGCCCGTCTCGGTTCTGCCGCGGCTCGCGAGCGAGGGCTGGAGCGTTATCGTCCCCATGACCCGCCCTGCACATTCCGAGGGAGCCCTGGCCCCGCATCCGACCTATGTCATCATTAATTGCGCCGCATTCGCCCAGCCTCGCGGCGTGCGCGAGGCTGGGTGGGCTCGTTCCCTCCCTGGTGTATTTACGGCGCCTTTGTCAGACGTTCTGCTTATCTTCCCGTAGAATCCAATTGGGCCACCAGCGCACCGGGGTAGGAGAAGGGTGCGTACGTGTAGGTACGTATCCGCTACTCTGGACTGATCAGTGGGGCGTTCGTCGCAGCGCCAGCTCGATGCGGTTTGGGAGGATAAGCGCTTGTGCGTAATCAACGCAGTGCAGGGCGCTATTGTGCGTTCCCCATCGATAAGGTACACTGCCTCTTCATGGACTTGATTTCCTCCCGGTTCAAGGCGTTGACCGACAAGTGTTTCGAGTGCGCACTGTCGGATTCTATGCTCTGATTTTCCCTCGGCCGGCGGCGAAAAACTAGGCCAACGCTGCTCCATCATATTCACTACCCTCCGTATCGTGAGTTGAAGGAGACTTGATATCGATTTTTCTATAGAAGCAAGGAATGCGGTACGATCCGCCGATTCGTTCCTTGGTTTCCTGTCAATGATTTTTATGAGGTCAACACACTGTTACCGACCTATAAAATGAATCGTCTGTCTAATCAACAAACCGCGAGATTCGCGAAGATGCATGGCCACACGCGTGCCTGCCATTGTGGGGAAAGGCTGGCCCACATTTGAGCTGACAAGATCCATGTTAAGACGTCTTCTTTGTTGTGTACACTAAGCCTGTTTTAGTAGATTGTTTTCGTACTTCGCTTACCTCGCTTCCTCACAAACTATCACAGTGGTCAATCACACGAACACACTAAGCATCAGCGAGGCTTGGGTATTATTGGAGGCTTGGTATCCATCCATCCGCTGAAGCGTTACTCCTATTGGCGATTGAGCTTTTTTAATTTGGAAAAGAATATACAGCCATCTGTAGAAGACTCGTGCAAGGCCATCAAAATAGACAACAAACGCGTTCAAATCCTATGTTTAACAATCGACGATTACGGTCAGTTATAGCCATCTTCAAGTCTTCTACAATCAAGTTTGAAAAGGTGAAACACTGGTTCATTCCAGCACGTTGAACATATATGCATCGGTCATGTGGGTGAAGTATGGTTCTCAATCGGTAGGTACGAGTTTTACGAGTATGCTTAGGCTTAGCCTCACCACTTACACATTTTAGAGACTCTAAATGTAAAGTATTCAGAGATCTGATGCAAGATACATCTGTATTAAATACATCCTGAAAGCTATGTTTCGTCAGTCCTCTTGATTGACCATACTTGATAAACCCTCCAGCGCGTTGGACATTTTACATGTAGATTACGCATCCAAGCAGGCGCTGTTTACGCATACTTAATATAAAGTCGCCCAATGAGTTAATGATAAACATTGAGCTCTCCTTTGGGATCCTGATCTAGCCATCAGTTGTCTTTCCGTTTGAGTGGCACGTACACCGGCTAAGAGGTCCTACACCGCTGTCCCGATGCTTGTTGATTGCTGCGCATCCGTGGTAAAGATAGAAATGCTCGCGCTCTATGTCTTTCCAGCGGTTCTTGGGGGTCTGACGCGCCATCTGAGAAATGATGCGAATTTAGCGCGAGCAGTTTGGCTCGATACCCAGTTCGTTTTTGGCTTGCGAAGCAAGGTTATAAGCGGTTCCGACTATGATGCCATATCGTCCGACTTTTGGCTCGCGATGATAGCAGCGCTGGTGATTTTCATGTCTTGAATCGCAGCTGCCTGGAGGTGCTCCTACTCCCACTGAAACTTACGCACGCGTAGACTTATCCTGCAAGCGGCGATCGAAGATCTGCCTTTGAACAGCTCCATTTCCTTTGGTATACTGGGTCATGGCAGATTGTGAATGGCGTAAATACTCCCCAAGTTGTGCCGCAGGGCTTCATGTTCAGCACTGACCTAAGCCTAATAGCACCAATTCTTAGCATGCTGGCAAACGTTCGTGCGAATGAATTGCATCCCGACACGGAAGTGGAGATTAATGAGAGCTCTGGATGCTTTACGCCCGCATCATTGTAGTCTATAGCCCATAAGTAGGCCTACAGCGCTGAGGTCATGTGAACACGCCGACAGCGCTCTTCCCGTATCCTGCGGTGATGAAGTCAAGAGATTTCAGTTGTTACAGTCCATTCGAATTTTGAGGCATATAATCCTACGGCATGTGCGGATGGAGACAAAACCTTGATTTGCGCTCAGCCGCCCTTTATACACCTTACTAATTATTATTATTGCCTGCCCGAGGTATCGCGTATTCTGGCTCATTCTCTTGGGTAAGGGTAACGTTCTAACCTATTCTAACGGCATCATTCGTAAAAGAGGCTTTCCAACAGTTATTGCCGACGATGGAGAGTAAACTAGAATCGGAGCCAATATTTCTGTGGCCGTTAAAGACTATCAGGCATCCTTTGAATATGAAAACCGTTTCTTCGAGCAATCATCGCGATGCTTATGGACTCTAACTTCAGATAATATGTACTAAAGATAGATTCCATCACCCCGTGAGAATAAATAAATTCGGCACCTATGGGTAACATGAAGCCGGACCGCTGGTAGCCAACTGCTCTTCTTTCTTTCTGTCATACCTGATGTTTATCGATTTTTATCAATGTCTTGTGTGAACTGTTCCGCTTATTTCATGTCGAGGTTAGAATCCAACCCAGTCAACTATCGTTGGAAAACTCCTGAAAATCTCTCTAACAAGCTTCCTGATGTGACTAGTCAGACGATCGCCTTCGAATTCGGATCCTTGTCAGCAATTTTATCTAGTCAACCACGCTTATGAACTGCGCAGGTTCCGATCCATTTTTAAAGTTATGGTGTGAGCCTGTGAGGCGATATTCTCTAAATAACTCCTACTCAGATATACTTCCGTCGATATGTGCATAGGACCGAATTTTGAAGGATAGCGATGATTGCTGAACGCGTTCTGTTAGCTCTCAACTCTCCAATGTGAATCATTATGCTAGGCCAAGGGTTATTCCCGAATCTCAGTATCTTCAAGACCTCACTGAAGTTTGAACTCCATTGGGCAAATCCTTCAGTAGCACGGCATGGTTACATCTTGACATCTGTCATAGAACCACGAACTCCGTGATCTCGAGGGTAAGAAGAACTGGGCAACGTCAAAATGTGTTTTGCTTCCTTCCTTCACGAGGTGCTGCACCAGCGGCACCTACCCCGCTGTAATTCTCTAGCACTCAGCGCCCACCATGGTTGCTATCAGCGAAGACATGCCGTTTTTCGTCCAGTCCAACGCTAACCTCGGCGCCGTGGAGATTGCGACCTTCTTGGGCCTGGTATTGTTCGGTGTATCGCTGTCACAAGGCTATACCTACTTTCTTCGTAGCGCTGGCGATCCCTTTCGACTCAAATTATTCGTACGTCTTCAATTACTCCACTCCCAATGACCCATTCTAACATTGTCAACTAGGTCTTTATTTTACTGTAAGTCACGTTTACACGTCATCTATATCTCGACGGGGAGATGACATTGTGCATCTCAGGTTAATGGAAAGCTTTCACTCATTTACGGCGTCTCATACAATCTATTATGATACTGTGTCGAGATACAAGAACCCTGAGATAAACTCATATTCACTTTCGGCCAACGCTGCAACGGAAACCCTCATTACCGTGATGGTTCAGGTATGTGATATACTGCACAGGCTGGTCATTTTCCGACGCTCATATCGTGACACCTGTCCTTGTAGTGCTTTTTCTCGCAACGAATATATCGTCTTTCGGAAGGAAAGCTGCCAATCACCATCGCATGCTTCGGTCTAGCCATCCTTCGCTTCGTCTTCGGCCTCGCATTTTCAGCGGAATCTGTGATAGATGTACATCGCACTCCAAACTGGGTGGTGTTCGTCACCAAGTTTAACTGGTTGATTACCACGACATTAGCTGTGGGAGGGTCCGCGGATATTTTGATCGCTGCTTCTATGGTGTATTACTTGCGCAAAATGGTTTCACCGGGTAATATGAAATCGTACGTGGCATATTAGGTCGATTTACTCCATCTATTAACAAATTTTCAGGACAACAGCAATCTTGAATCGTCTGGTACGATGGTCTCTGCGTAAGGTGGATCTTTGACGAGATAATTACTGGTACTGACAGTGCTTTTCTAGAGACCGGGCTTCTTACAAGGTCAATTCAACGGTTACAATACGAACTTGTATACTGAGATCCCCTGATACAGCCTTACATCATTAACAGTTATCATATTCGTGATTACACCCTCCAATTTCCGTCCCCGAAACTCACTAACCTGTCTCGCGGTGTAGTTCCAGGCAATGGCGAATTGTAAGCCTTATCCTTCGCTATGTATACGCCTTCCTCACGTTTCGTACAGTGGTTTGGTTTGCATTATACGTTATCCTGGCCAAATGTAAGCTTTTGCTAGTCCAATACCTCACCAATTTGCTAACAAACTCCCTTCTTCTTCAAGTATACTCGAATTCGCTACTTGCTTCGTATGTCATGCGATCCTGGCTTTTCGGCCTGATTTTAGCTGACGATATCATGCAGACTCAATGCACGACCGCAGAGGGGGCACACTCACGCGACAAGTAGATCAAGGCAGCAAGCCGCAATCAGCACGCACATGGACTTCGAAGCTATGCCGCCGCCGGTTGGGGTGAGTGCAGATTCACTCTTGTTTGCTTTACCGGGCGGCGCTCAAGCATGGTGATGGGCATAGATATCCTTCGAACTCGCCGACTTGTCAATGTCATCTGGATCCGGTACCGGCGAATTCCCATCACTCGTATGTCCTCTAAATTCACTCCAAATATGGTTTTGGTCTTACTCAGATGCACAATGTTCGCAGCATGAACCGCATTCGCGGCCTCCGAAGGAGCAATAGCCCCCAAGGGCATAGTGTACAACATAACAGTAGATTCTTCGAGCCAAGGGTACTGCCTGGGTGTTGCGCGAATACGCCGCTCATGTATTTGTATTAGAGTTTCGCCGTTTTTATCTCGATTCAGACTCTCGGGAGAACTACCCTGATCCGTCGTCCGACTAATAAATCTAAGATATTCAAAAAACCAAGGCTCGCTCGATTGCTGTGTGCTGGGAAAACTCTCAATTAGTGCTTATGGCGTCAAGGAGAGATCTTGATCAATGCAGAGACATTACATCAATCATAAAAAGACGTCAAACATATAGATTGATCAATATCATAGGTCCTCTCCGTTGCCTCCTCCGCCATATTCCGCAATCCAATAGGCCGCTGAAGACGTAGACTATCCTTGACGGCTAGCTTTCGCAGATTCAGAATCAGGCTCGAAGCCTATTGTTGATGATGATTCAGCGTTTTATAGGGGTCTGCAAAGCAAAGGCATGATTACTTACCGTCATCGAGATAATGGATAGGTACCATCTGAATTTAGTTAGATAGTATAGTGCGCAGCATAAGCGTAAAATAATTGGGGTTGGAGACTATTTGCACTTACGAGAAGGCGGCTCGGGCAAAATCGAGCTTGAGATTTCGGAGCAATTCATGTGTTAAGAGAATTGCGGTGACGGCTGCGGCCAATATCAATATATTTGGGCGGAAATCGCACGAATCCATACTACTCACCAGTCACAACCAAAAACACGACAACTCCCTCTCGAAGCAACAACGATGTCAGAGGGGTTTTTGATAACCGCCCGTCCCACGTAAGCTTGTACAAGCTCATAGCGAAGATGACAAACTGGATTTGACCGGCGCCCAGCCTAAATCGTGGTATAAGTGTCATCAGTAGAATATGGACTGTCTTTCCTACTGACCCGAACATGAACAACGAGAGCTTGTCCAGTTTCGGCGGACTACATCCTTGGTGTTGAAGGAGACTTCGTATCACCAAGGCGATCCCAACGAGTTCAAGAACCACAGCTAAACCGTATACAGCATAAAGAAAGTATTTGATCTTGAGGCTCTGTTTATACAGTGCGTATACTGAAAGGTTATGCATGAGCCGGTCAGACAAGTGACTCGCAGAAACGAAAGGAACATTACCTCGAATCAGTAGGATTACTTCCAACATGATCAAAGAGACATGGGCGATCACGGTCTTGAAGACGAATATTCCGCTACAGTTACCCATGCTCGCTAGTCTGACTACAACACCATAGGAAAGGAGTTGGTTGACTCTGGGGATCGTTTCGAGAGCGGGAGGGCATCCATAACATTGATGAGCAACGCAAAGAGGAATGAACGGCACTACGCACATTTGAGCTGCCAGCATGACGTAGCGCGAGCAGAAGTATAATGCTTTGACGAAGGTGATCCTTCCTCTAGCAGAGTACCGCTTCGAATCAGAGCTTACTTGATGTTGGAAATGACGAACGTACATCCACAGATATTGCACTTCATCGCTCAGATGAAGAACCAAGTCCCATGTTTGAACGGTCAATGCTCCAACTGCATAGCCATGCGCCCGACAAGTGTTGAACGTTGACCGTGAATTAGATGATGAATTAAACGGCATATTTGAACATCAAGAAATTATACACACCTGATATCAAGCCCGGTACCAGAGGTAATTGATGGTCCCAGAATGATACATCGCTGCCAGTGATCAAGTTCATGAACATATGGACACCCTATACCGCAGAG
This sequence comes from Pholiota molesta, assembly GCA_014925825.1. Taxonomy (NCBI): domain Eukaryota; kingdom Fungi; phylum Basidiomycota; class Agaricomycetes; order Agaricales; family Strophariaceae; genus Pholiota; species Pholiota molesta. The sequence goes on from JACGCK010000136.1 coordinate 65,970, forward strand.
CGGAGAGAGAAGAGATCAGGAAGGCAGATGTGGAAGTTCGACTCACTGATATCCAGACTATACTTATATTGAGGAATATAAGGGAATATGCGACCTTCGGACGATAGTGTTCTGGAATTGTTTCAAATTCTCGGAGTTCGTTGGACCCTGCAGGCACTAAATTGACAGCCATCAATACACTTTAGATGTTCTCAATGTAGCTCCCAGCGAGTCTATACACGATTGGTCTTTTAAGATCCCATCAAACGACCCTTCAGCGTCCGAAAGGACGTCATCCCGTAAGTCCTGCTGATGGCTCGGCCCTCCGCCGCAATGGAGTACAATATCTGAATATAATTCGAAGGGTCTTGCCAAACTAGGGGCAAACAGCCCTCTTGAGGCGAGAAAATCATAGCATGAAGCTTGCCGAGAGCGGCCGGATTGATGCCGTTGACGCGTTTGTGACGCGCGGGCGCCAAATGTCTCAGTCCCGGCGCCAACCCGGCACGCAAGCGCATCACATTGAACGGGCGGAGTTTTACACGCAAAAATGCGCTATATGTGCGCTTCAACGTTCGTACGGTACACGGCATACATAGCAGGCATATTTTCTTATGGTGGGAGTAGAGATACAAGGGGGGATAAGGTATATTTTGCTGACTTCAATTTGTGGGAATACTGACAAATAAATCTGGTACCTAAACGGGATTGTCGGATGCATGGGAATGCGGCAGGTCAATGGCACGGGCGGCAAGCACGGCTTGCGATGGGATCAAGGGTTGAGGACCCTTTCGTTCTAATTTGGGCCAATTTGATGGGATCTTAAAAGACCAATCGACTGTAACCTCAGCTCCCAGCAGGTTCCCTTTCGCCAATTCTGAAGTCGACGAGACACTGGGTGACTTTCCATAACGCTAACTTGAATTATTTAGAATATCTAACTCTAAACACAGTCCTTCGCCGAGTTGCCGATGATGATATAACCACCGAACTGTCAACTTGAATATCAGTTGACAGGTCTAAACCTCAAATCTAGAGGAGGCCCCTCACCCCCCTCTTCCAAATTTTGAGACGTTGCGAGCTGTCATTTTTGACAGGTCGGGACCCTGCCACGCGTTATAATTGCCTATTCTGTCATGCTTGGCATGCGGCACTTCGGCATCATTACAATATACATAGCACTGAGCTCTTCAAGGCTCTTCGACATCGATGCGATTGTTCTGCTTAGTGACTACATTGCCTGTAATCTACTCTTTTTCCTAATTTATTGCTGCATTTCTCCGTTTAATATGTGTGGTTCCCCTTTGTTTGACTGAATCTTTCCTTACTCGCAGTGCTCTCTATTCACCGTTCTCTAGCGCTCAACTAGCGCTGATAAAGTTAAGTATCTGGAGACTGGGCCTCATTTCCTCTTCGTCCAATCCTTTGTCCTCTATCTCGATACCATACAGATTGGAAACAGAGCGGGATCCTTGAGGAAACGAGGGTTAGATATGGTGTTGATATGGCTTATCAGATTGAACATTAATTCAAGATATTGATCTCAAATCAGTAATTTTGGGCGTTGTGGAAATGTAAATATTCGTGCTCAAACTCCGACTGACATCGCTTAGCTTTCAAGTTCTAAATAATTCAAGTTATCGTTATGGAAAGTCACCCACTTACTGTCTAACCGTTTCTTAATTTCGGACTAATTTAAGCGCCAATTGGAACAAGTGATTTTCATTATGACAGTCGACCGACCGTGCCCTCCTTCAAATCGAGGATCTGCGAAAGTTGTGCGAAAGGTTGCTGACTATCAAACTCCGATTTACAGCTTTCGTCCTGGACATGTCGACACGAAGGTAATTTTTGCAAAGAAGACGGTATATGTATTCTGTGGGTAGAGGAGAACTGCGTAGTAGCTCAAAGACTGTTAACGTTGACGCCGACGTTGGTTAGTTTGAGTGTTGTGGTTGTGTTGTGGCCCTGCGCAAGTTCGAGCTCCGAATATTAGGTCCGACTCGGCAACGACCGTGTAAATACCGGCGACAATTGTCAGCTTTCTTCCATGCGACTTCGCGAATCCTCGCGACCAGGCGACTTCCGTTGCAGATTTCCCGATGAAATATCTAACCCTATCTAACCATCCTGAATGACTTCGATGATAGAATAACAAGTCCATTCAGTCTCTTCTACCCACTTGGCAAGCATGCTATGTTTTGCATCTCGTTCTTGTTTCGTTCTACTCCCCCGCTCAAACCCCGCTTCGCTGTGCTGCCTTTTCGGGACGAGAACTTTCTCGTTCGCTTTGTTCAACATGCCGTTAAACGTTTGGACTTGGGGGACACGGAGCCGTTGAGCTAACGCATATTCCCTGCGAGACGTCTGCCGTCAGTGGATCAGCTTCTAGTGTCCCTTGTGCTATTGAATTGTTCTTGCATAAATGGCGTTCGGCCATGCTCCGCCGTGTCGTGAACATCGGGACCAAGGTGACACCAAGCTGCTGCGTTTGTCTGCCTTCCAGTGTGGCACTGCCTTTTCGCTCCCTCTTTTTTCTTCCGTTTTATGGTGCGTTCGCTCATCCGACCTTCCTGCTCTTCCGCCTTTTATTTTCTGTCACCCATCAGCCTTTTCGCACACTCCTTTTCTCCGATGCAATTTACATTGGCGAATGATTACAAACTCCATTGTCCTAATGAAGCAATCTTATTCGAAAAGAATCGTGTGCTAACATGAGTTCATCTTCTACATAGGTAGCTGACACCCTATTTTCCTCTTCATCGAATCGTCTTTTCGCCTTGTCTAATATGTCTTTATTTTCTATCAAAAACAGAGATTCCTAGGCTTTGGTTACAGCGTATCCGACATGTACGTGGCTGTTTTTTTGAAACCCTGCATTTACTTCTACCTTGTACAATTCTTCGATCATCACGAGTTTTGAGCGCCAATGATGACATTTTTTTTTACTTACCACGAGTGCTTGCTATCAACGAGCAGGCTCCGTGAGTTAACCTGCCATAAATCTGACACGTCGCGGCGTATGTTCTACCGCCTTTATTGTGTTTTCTCTTCTATCACAAAATTGTGTGTTTGAACATTTACTAATCTTCTTCTGTAGTGTGCGTATGGGCGTACGTATAGCAGGTAAGGTAGCCGTTAAACCGCCACAACCCAGCAACCACATAATTCAACTTCCTTACGGTGGGCGCAAAGCGATGTAAAATATGAGCTGCATACCATCTGCATGTACGTTCGAGTACGTTGAAATAAACCTTTTTGAACCGGAACCCCCCGTTATACATCTTTTCTCTCTACTGACGCACAATCTTCCTACGTCGGAATTCGCCAGAGATTCTTTCTCTTCCGTGGACAGTTTGGTTGCAGACTCGATAGCATGTCGATGACACCAGGCGCTATTCGTTTAAGTATAGTTTGACAAGCTGCGCCCTTAGAGAGGAGTCGAGGATAGTTGTGCTTTGACTGGTGAGTCGTCGAGTTTGACATGGCGTTATCATATCTATGATCTCAACGCTGATCTGTTTAAGGTTTGGGATCATAAGGCGCAATTATTTTTATGATACCTTGTCTTTGACTCTTTGCCTTAATTATAACCACGGCTATTCCCTTTGGCATATGCCAATCGGTTCTGATCAATTATGAGAGTGTGAGAGTTTCTCATTCTTTTTTCCCGCCGAACTGACAAGCAAATGGCATATCCATTGCTCAACACGAGGAGCAGCGACCTAATCCATAACAACTGGACGACACATTATCCCTTGTCAGGACCGAAGGCAGGTTCTTTCGCATGCAACATCGACGTTCAAAGAAAATAACCATGAGAAAGAATGCAGCGGTGTAAGCAGAGCTTTTATCTTCTACTCCTTCCCACTACACCGACTCAGGTCTGTCTGACTTAGAGCTTGACGCTCGAGGCGCCAAGGACACAACCTCTGCTACAAAAGCTGGTCTTCGGAAAGTATAATCCGGCATTGTATCGACACCGTATCCTTCCTGAGAAGATAATATGGGAGTCGCGGCATCTCATATCAAGAACCATACCTTTGTTCTGCAGTCAGCGCCCAACCTGGGTGCTCTGGAAGTCACGACATTCCTCAGCTTCATCCTGTATGGCATCTCCTTATCCCAAGGCTATACATATTTTCACCATAGTGGGCGCGATAGATTATCGTTGAAAGGATTGGTGCGTGTCATCGTAATCATGCGATTTTAAGAATGAACGCTCATTAATATCAGGTGTCTCTGCTACTGTAAGGAGGACTTCGATACGCATTCTTCAACCAGTACTGATTGATATTTGCTCAGGTTACTGGACACCTTTCATTCATTCACTACAGGGCATGCGATATATTTCGACACTATCACAAAATGGGATAGCGCCGAGCCCAATTCGATTCCCCTATCGATTACCGTGCTGACCGAAAGTATCATAACATTTCTTGTTCAGGTATTGATTATTTTTCCTTCCGCTTCTCTAATGACTTACACAAACTCCTACTGCAGTGCTTTTTCGTCCATCGAATCTATAGACTATCCGGAAGGCTCCTCGTCTCAATCTTGTGCTTATCCCTCACAATCTTACGCTTGATATCTGCTATGCTGCTGTGCATAGAATCTATCCTGGACGTATTCCGTACTCCAAATGGGGTATTTGTCCAGACATTTCAGTGGCTCATCGCCACCGGATTGGCTTTGGGAGCGGTCACTGATCTCCTGATCGCTGGTTTCATGATTTATTATCTTCGAAAGTTTCTCTCCCCGAACAACCTTCAATCGTACGTACCCCAAATATCGTTGATAGCACATAGCCCTGACGCCCTCTCTTTGATAGAACCACGGAAATCTTGAATCGACTTTTGCGAGGTTCATTGCGTGTGTATCATTTCGTCTTGTTCACAGATTCCCAACTCAAGTTGTACGCTTTGGGTCCACCAGAGACTGGATTGCTAACTAGGTAGCTATTGTTGGTACTCCGATCGAAGAAAACGGTATCTGAAGACACGAATTGTAGCATGACTTCCGCGAGCATCATCATCTGCGTAAGGATTACATTTTGGCTCCTTTTCAGATTTCGAGAGACTGCTTATTCATGATCAACGAGTAGTTCCACTTCATGTCCAACAGTACGTCTATCTCTCTCTATGCCTTATTTTTGAGCCTCATTGAGTATTTTCATAGTGATCTGGTATGGATTATACGTGATCTTGGCTAAATGTAAGCCAAAATCCGTGAATTTACAGCGGGTAATAATAATGGAACGTATTGCAGTATACGCTCTTTCGCTTCTTGTCTCGTAAGAGTCACAATACAACCACGCTTCGAAATGGATGCTGAGGCTAGTCGCAGATTAAATGGCCGTAATCATACGAAGGAAGACATCGGCGTCATATCAAGTCTTCAGTTCGAAAACGTTGAACAAACCACAGTGGTACGTATTTCAATGTTCACAATTTTCTGGTCTGGTGAACCATATTATCCGTCGTCCGCAGGTGTCACCGTGACTACAGAATTCTCGCCCAGTTATTTCAGGCGAGGTTGATGGTCGTTTTGAAGAAAAGGTATGTTGTCGAAGCCTGTGCACCTGTTTGAATGGCGAGTCACTAGCACCAACTAATCATTGGGATCTCCGTTCACACAGCAAGAAGAATGGCGAATACATACGAATTGTACGCTGTAATATATACCATCTAACACAGAAACGCTCATTACACGAGAAAATGTATAAGATAAGGGGGTCCACGTATTAAATAGTACAATGCCGGCAATAGAAAAGAAGATCTAGCCAAGAAAGAAAGCGTATATAAAGAAAATAGATGATAGCCATATCACGTCTCGACCATAAAATCATCCCGATCCCATTCCATCTGTTGATTCAGTGCGCCTGTCAATAGTAGCTCTTGGGTATAGATTTTGATACCCAGGCTGCTTATGGAGCGCCAAATTGAAATATCTTCCTTGCATGAAATGACGTGTCGTGTTTCAGGCGACGTATTGATGATACGGGCTGATGGTGTTTGTGTGGTTAGCTGTACAGTAGGGTTAGTAAAACCGACTCGAAAGAGGGATGCGTGATAACCTACTTGGCCCCCGCATGCATTGACGACACTCTTCAACAACTTGGTGTCGACAGGTACTCGTGGAGTGACATAAAAAGTATGTCCCTCAAGCATCTTTCCCTTATTATCCTTCGCACGGCGTAACGATTTGGAGAGGTCGATTCCGTACTTGGTCTCGCCGGCTTTGTCCTTCAGAATGAACTCTTTTTCGGCTACATGCAATCGAGTTTAATTCGAGTAATCTATAGGAACGTGAACAGACTTACGAAGGAGTCGTTTGGCGCTCGCGGAGGACAATGCCCACTTCTCCGACAATATCCATGGCGACGACGCCAGCGCACAGAGGAATTTTTCCGTGCGCACCAGTTGACGGGCAAGGAGGTGTGTGCATTCACTTGGCCTTGTCGTCATTTTGACACCGAGCTTCGTGAGGGCCTGGCGGAAAAAGGAGAACGAAAGGTAAATATAGAAATGCAGTAAAGAGAGTGGAAAATACCTTGATAATGTCGTCTCCCAATATTACTTGAGTCGTCATAACCATGATACCAGTCGTCGGTACATCTTCGTCCACGTCCATTGGTACCGCCTTCTCCTTTCCCTTCGATTTTCCCTTGACTTCTTTCTTCGCCTGTACCGACTCATCTTCCCCACCGACTACGTCAGAGACTCTTCTCTTTTTCTTCCTTGCTACTTCCTCGTCCTCATCTTCTTCTGGAGTTCCACGTTTCCTAGTCGCACCTCTGCTCGTGTTGTGCCCGTCATCATCATCCGCGCCGTCCACAACAAACGCATCAACCCCACCGCGTCCCGATGATCGTCTGTTCTTGACAGATTTCCGCATCTGCGCCTCGAATGTGATTAGATCCGGCATGATGGTGTCGTGCAGCCGCTGAGTTGCTTTGGCGGCAGCATTGCGCCGAGGATGAGAGGAAGGCTCCGGAGCAGGTTCGTCGACGTCCATCGCTGTCGCCTCCGAATTATTCCCCTTTGCAGAGGCTTTTCCTGCGGGCTTTGTTGAGGTTGGTCCTCGAGCCTTTGCGGCGGTTGACGGCCCACCAACGGAAATTTGTCCTGCCACCGCACGAATACTCTCTGTTCTTGCGACAGCCCGCGTCCGTGGGCTCACGAGCACGCTCACTTCTTCTTCCTCTTCCGTCTCTTGAGTTTTCTCCTCCGCGTCATCATCATCTTCCTCGTCTGGCGAGATTTGCTTGGCTTTCGACCGTGACTTGGGCGGAGCTTTCGCGGCCGGTTTGGGTGGAGGTTTCGTCGACTTCGGCTTCGCCGCCGTTAGAGCTGAAGGTTTTCCTTTACCCTTGCTGACTGATACCACCACAGCGTCTTCGTCCTCGACACTGTCGTCATCTTCTTTCCCCTTCTTTGTCGGCCTCTTAGTTTCCTTCTGTTTCGCTGTCTTGGTCGCTGAGAGATTTAACGAGGGCATCAGGACTGACAGCACGCGTTTCGGCGTGCTCACGCTCGTCGCATTTCCTTTTGGCGTCGTCGCTGCTGGTCCTGGCTTCCCTTTTGGCCTAGAGGTCACGACGTCTTCGACTTCTTCCTCTTCTTCCTCCGTCTCGGAATCGGCGCGTTTCTTCTTCGACTTCGTCGCCGCCTTGCCGGCAGCACTCGACGTGGAGGCTTTCGCCTTCGACGCAGGCTTAGACCGAATCACCGAGATCGACGAGTTTTCCTTCTGCTTCCCCTTCGTGGCAGCCGCGCGTCGGGCCTCAGCCTTCGACTGCAGGTGTGGAGCCGCAGGTAGACTCTCGTCATCTTCGTCGTCGTCCTCTGCGTTCTCGGGGACGGCCTCTTCCGATTCGTCTTCGGAGACAGGGGATGGGGATGTGGAATATACTCGGAGTGGCTTGGTGCGCGCTGTGATGGGCGGCTTCTGGGATTTGGCTTTGGTTTTGGCGGGTGCTACAGAAGGAACGGGCGCAGGCTTGGATTTCGGTGCAGATTTTGCCTTGTTGGAACGTGAGGGCTTCTTCACTTCTTCCTCTTCCTCCTCTTCCTCCTCTTCCTCCTCCTCCTCCTCCTCCTCCTCCTCCTCTTCCTCTTCCTCGTCTTCCGACGATTCGACTTTCTTTCCCTTTCCCTTCCCTTTCGCCTTCACAGGCGGAGCAGCCTTCTTCCCCTTCGCAGACACAGGCGCTGCTTTCTTTCCCTTCCCTTTCACCACGACCACATCTTCCTCGCTCTCGTCCTCTTTCTCTTCCTCCATCTCTTCCTCCTCCTCGCTCTCCACCAAGATCTTCTCCTTCTCCACCGCCTTTTTCTTCTTCACCCTCGTCCGCGCGTCGACCTTAGGGCGACCAAGGAGCCCACCAGCACGGCTGGCGCTGGCGGTGCCTGCAGCGCTGGCGTTGGCTTTGGCGCTGCCGGCGACGGGCATGGAAACAGGAGCGGGGTCAATGGGCGTCGAGGGGCCTGCAGCGGGCTTGGATTTGGATTTTGGGGCAGGTTTAGGGGGCGCGACGCGCGCAGGCGCGATATCTTCTGCGTCGGACTTGTCTTCCTCCTCCTCCTCCTCCTCCTCCTCCTCCTCGTCAGGAACGACGGTGGCTTTGGCCTTTGCGGATTTGTCGGCGCGTTTCTTGGCGGAGGCGGGCGTTGTGGCTGGGGCTGCTTTCTCTGCGACTTTCGGCTTTGCCTTCGCCTTTGGTTTCGGCTTGGGCTCGACCACCTCCACCTCGTCGTCGTCCTCATCGACATCCATCGCGACGTCCTCCTCTCCTCCCTTCTCCTCCTCCTCCTCCTCCTCCTCGTCTTCTTCTTCGTCTTCGGGGCTAGACATGAGCACCCTCCTCTTTCCCGCCGACTTCGCCGGGGCAGGCTTCTCCTTCTCCTTCGCCTTCCCTTTGCCCTTCATCTTGTCCTTCGCCTTGATGGGAGACTTGGAGGCGACGACGATGCGCGATGGGAAGTCCTCCGTGTCGTCCCCGAATAGGTCTGCAGCGACGCGCTCGCGCCGCCCGCCGGCGTCCTCCTCCTCGTCCTCTGGATCGTCTTCAACGGAGGTCACCTCCGACACCGCGCGCTCTGCGGCCTTCGTCGTCGTCTTCGCCGGCGCCGCCTTCTTCGCTGGGGCTGGGTTCTTCGCTGGGGCTGGGTTCTTCGCAGGCGAGGCGCCCGCCTGCGCGTGCGCCTTCGATTTGGGCTTCGGCTTCGGTCTGGCTGCATCCGCCGCCTGCGCCTTCCGCTCCGCGCGCTCGTCCTCCGACGAGTCCTCGAGCTCGATAACGGCGTCCGCAGCAGCCGCGGCCGCAGCCTCCTTTGCTTTCTCCTTCTCCTTCCCCTTCGGCTTGGGCTTGGGCTTCGCCTTCTCCTTTGGCGTGTCCTCCTCCTCGCCTCGGTCGTCGTCATCGTCGCCCGCGCCGACGTCCGCCGGGAAATCCCAGTCCGCCGCCAGCGGATCCACGTCCGCGGGCACGACGTCGACGTCCACATCCATCGCCTCCCCCTCCTCCTCTGCGCCGCCGCTCAGAAGCGCCTGCACCTGCCTTGCGCTCGCGTCGGGCGGCGGCGGGCTGCCCTCGCCCTCACCCTCCGCCTCGCCCGCAGCGGATGGTGGTAGTGGCTGCGGCGGGGGGATGGCGCGGGCGCGGAGGTCGTCCTCGGCGTCGAGCGCGTCCTGCGCGTCCATCGCGCCCGCGATCTCCTCCGCCTCCATCTCGATGCGGCCGACGACGCGGCGCGCCTCCTCCTCGCTCTCCTTCTCCTTGCCGTCCTTATCCACGCCGTCCTTATCCTTCTCCTTGCCGACCTTCTCCTCAGCGGTCGTCGCACCTCCAGCCGCAGTAGCCGTCGCAGTAGCACTAGGACCCCCGCCAACCACCTCACTCGCGCCGCCGACCCACACCCCCCGCGCGCCGAGGAGCGCGGCGAAGTCGACGCCCGGCGGGAACACGATGTAGCGCGCGAGCGCGGGCGTGAGGTTGCGCCACTGCACGAAGCAGTCCTCGAGCCAGGTGTGGTTCACGACGGGGATGGACCACGCGGCCGCCTTGGTCGCTTTGGTGCCGCCGATGCTGTGCGCGGAGATGGAGCGTCAGTTTATTGTCTCGGAGGAAGAGGAACATGGAAAAAAAGACTGAGAAATTCGAAAAAGGCGATAGAATGCGTGAAGGAAAAAGAGGAAACCACGTACTGCGCCGCAATCAACACCGTATTCTGCATGCTCATGCTCGCCGTGAACGTCGCGCCCATCACCGCGATCAGCTTCTTCAGGTACTCGCGCGCCTCGCCCGTGTAGTTCGTCACCGTGATCACCTGCGCATATCCATTCTCAGTCAGTCTCCGTATCTGAATACCGCCACGATGGATACCGCCACCACGATCGAGTGGAAAGAGGAATACTCACATGCTTGTCAAAGCCCTCGATGGGGCGGTGCGGCACGGGGTAGTGCAGCAGCTGGTCGAGCGGGCGCGCGAGGATGCCCGTCGACTGCGCGTGGAACAGCCACGCGAGCGTGCCGATCGTCTTGTGCGTGCGGACGGCCTGCGCGAGCTAAATCAACGACAATTCCAATTCCACCGGAAAGAAAAGACAAGACAAGACACGCCACGCACCTGGACATACGCCCGCCCATAGCGCCACCGCGTCACGAGCACGTCGCACGCATCCACCGCCGCCGCCTCCGCGCGCCGGCGCTCCCTCTCCTTCGCACTCAGCCGCACCCGCGTCACCCTCCTCCCCGCGCCGCCCGCGTCCCCCTCCGCCTTAACACCCCCCTCCAGCACCTCCAGCACCTCCTCATCCTCCTCCTCCTCCTCGTCGCCCGCAAACCTTACCACGACCCCGCCCGCGCGCTCCACGCCCGTCTGCACCGCCGCCCGGCGGCCGCGGTACAGCTGCAGCGTGCGGCTCAGCAGCACGCGGCGCCCGGCCCACACCTGCGGCGCGCGCGCGGGCGTGCCCGCGCGCGCGCGGATGTGGCTGGCGACGAGCGAGATGTCCGCGGCGCTCGGCGGCGAGGAGGCGCCCATCGCGGGCGTGAACAGCGCGGCGGTCGCGTACATGTTGCGCTTCGCGTCCTCTTGCTCCGCCGCGCGCTTCCTCTCCATCTCCACATCCACATCCGCGTTAACGTCGGCGGCGTCCGGAGTGGGGTCTGAGGGTGGTGGGGGGAGGCCGTCGGCGCCCGAGAGCAGACGGGGGGCGGGCCACTCGTACTCCTGGGTGCTGAGGCGGCCGTTGCCCAGGCGCACGGCGTCGTCGAACCAGTGCGGGAGCAGCACCTTGATCCGCGTCGCCCCCTGGTAGTGCAGCGCCGTCGAATATTTGGACGTGCCGGGCGCGATGGCGAAGAGGTGCGTGACGTCCCTGGTGAGGCCGGTGCGCCACTGCCCGCCGAGCCCGGTGATGCCCGCGGAGATCACCTCGAGGTCCGTGGTGGGCAGGCCCGTGCCGCACGCGACGACGCCGGAGAAGATGTGCGAGGGGTTCGTCGAGAAGTGCTGCGGACTGCGTGCGATATGAGTCGGTACGTGTACTGATGAACGGGGAGCGAGACGTACCTTTGGAGTTTGCCCGTCAGGAGCCCGCGGTCGACCCACTTGTCCGTGACGACCTCCACGAGCCGCGGCCGCGGCTCCAGCGCACTCTGCGCCCCCTCCCCCGCCCCGCCAGCCACAGCAGCCGCCTTCTCTCTTGCCTCCCGCTCCCGCGTCTCTACGACTTCCCACCCCTCCCACACGGCGCTGTCCGCGACGACGAGGTTCAGCTTCTCGTCGTGTACCCCGTCCGCGCGCTTTCCGCCGTATGTGCTGAGCGCCGCGTCGAGCTCTTCCGCGCGCGCCGGCGGGAAGGACGACGCGATGTGGTACGTGAATCCTGCGAAGAATGTGTCTGGGATTGGCTCGGGATCGGACGAGGGTCCAACTCCAGGGTCCTCCATGGGTCGAACTAATGCTAGACTGCAGTGCTCGTTTTGAGGTTATGTGGGTTTGACGAGGATCCCGAGGCAAGAGTGTGTCGTTAAATCGTGAAATGGTGGGGTGAGAGAATGGACGGCACCGCATCCAAGAGGAAAACGCGCCGTCACGTCACGCTGTCATCACGGTCGCGTGACGTTAATCAACACAATGACTCGTGTTGCCCCTATTGACGCACTTCGCACACGTCGCGTATTGTGATTTGGCTTCCTCATCTATCTGAGTGAATAGCCTACTCACATTCTGGAATTGCATAGAATGAACTTTCGCGAACTTACAATCAACAGCCAGATAAATCGACCTGTTACCCTGCTCGGACTTCTCTTGGACCGAATGTTGCCATCAGTCACCTGACTCCAATCAAACTTGGGTTGTCAAATTTCAGCAAGGCGACTCCGAAGTTTGTTCTCGTTCTTGCCTCTCATCCGCGAAACACGAAAAGCGTCGTATCCCTCCCACCTAAACGCGAATGTCCACCTCCAATGAATGGTCCCTAGTAGTAGAAGCGAATAACCTGAACCGCGTCACCGCGCCGGGTTAGCAAGATTCCTGCGACTATCTTTTCAACATGCCTTGCAGATGAATCTGCTCAAGGGTGTCGACTAGTGGGTACGTTTATTCACTGCTTTAAGGAACCAAGGAGAACATCGAATTGATCCAAACTCCTCCGTAGTCCAGCTCTCGAATCGCCGGTTCCGTCCCGCTGTAATGGAAGGGATGGTCGCAGCCTAAGTCCCTAAGTACCAGCACTACGATCCCTCCATCGGATTCGTGGTGTCGGATCGCACGTCCTTCACGCAGCAGAAAACTCTCTTCCCTACTTATACACCACGGTACGTCCACGCAGCCTCCCGTCCGACCCTTCCTTTTCCTTTTCTTGTCCATATCATCGCCCATCCGCATCCCCCCACCACCTGGAATTCCCTTTCTCCCACGCGCGTTGTCGCAGCGAATGATTACAGCATATTCACACTGTCCGATATGGCACACCGGCATCTGAAAAGATCCGTGTGTCTCCTGAGGTCATCTCCTACAACGGTAGCTGACGCTCCATCGCTCCATCCATACCATTGCCTCCCTCCAAACCTCGTCGTTTTCGCGATCTAACATATGTCCATTCCAGGTGTAGATGACCTTCCCACCTGGTCCTTGCACGAGGATGGTATCTCGCGGATATACGTGGTCAGTCCTTTCTTCCTTCCCCTGCATCTGCATCTTTTTTCGTGTACGGTTCGTGGATTCGAAGCATCCGAGCGATCATGATGACACTATTTTTTTACTGTACCACGAGTGCTTACCATCTCCAGATGTGTAGGCACTGTGAGTTGATCTTACTACAACGGTATCTGACACGTCGCACCTTACGATTTAGCCTTTCTATTCTCTGTTGCCATTTCGACCATTTACTGATGCGCTTTCTTCAGCGAATGAAAATGTCAACGACGGGGGAGCCAAAAACCTATGTGGACGCAGCTTTGTGGACGATAGACTACGTTGCGCCTCTGTATGCATTCGTGTACGTTCCGATAAATAAACATATTAAACGCCCTGATATATTGGTCTCCCTATCTTGAGCCCCCCGAAAGCATGCACTATTTATTTTTCTATTCCTAACCGTCTTCACCTGCTAATCAACAATCAAACGCTTCAATAAATTGAAGCTCGGTATCGCGGAGCCTCGGGCTATGAAGGCATGGCATATTACCAACCTCAGCAACTCAGGGCGAACGGTGGACACTTTCACCACCACGAACACATGGCCGATCACTGACGACGCACGGCCGTGCCATATAAAAAAACTAAGACCGTTGAAAGGACGTCTCTGACCACGGATGTCGACGAAACGTTTTCAACCTATCATTCGGGAGTCACTGACTCCCATTCATTGGTCAGCCCCGACCGTCTATGGCTTCTTCAGCGGCTGTGGACCGTTACACTCTTCCGAAGCTCCTGGGAAGAAAGGGAAGAGCGGCGTCGTTGGTTGAAGACACCTTGGATTCCGCTTTGTCCACAACTCTCTCGTCACTCCACTACTGTGTCTTCTTATCATGAATCCTCTTCTACCCCGGCCCTGTTCCCTCTGTCTCCAAAGCGATCTCATTACTATGCCCCATCAGCTGAACCCCCTCGACGCTCAATGCTTGCTTACATTGTCTTCATAGATCCTCAACTGCATTCTCAGCTGCTCAGGCGTGGAGATCTTCTGCACCTGCTCTGACATCGAAGCCATATAAGCGAAACGGCACAGGAGTAGCCTCATCAAGTCCACAATGATCGTCGAACATCATGATGCGTCGTGTGGACCACAGTCTATTGCAGGCCATCAGCGCTCGGCTATGCGTGGTGGGCGCTCAGAATGGAATACTGAAAGGTTGTGTGTGTTCTGTGTGTGTGCATCGGGTGTGTGTGTAATTCACACTGGCGTACATATGGGTCTGCGTAGGTGTATTTTGAGGACGATTCTCAGACGGTAGCTTTGCGAAAGGGACATCGGTTTCACCGTTCGTTAGTTGTGGTCACCTCAGTAGCATCAACGTAATAAATTACTTCCTGGATAGCAAGCATCCACCATATGCAGCGCCCATTTAAAGGACTGTCTGAATCCATCACAGAAGAAGAAACTACAGCTCTTCGGTATTTATACTGGGACCCTCTGTGGTATACGTCTTGAGCGACGTCTCCGTGTAACCCATAGCTGCGGCCTGAGATTTCTAAGACGAGAGATCCAACTTGAAATGATGGGCAGTTTGTGGGCAGCTTCGCTGATCGATAAATTACGAATCCACTTGAGTAACTTAAAAGACCTTCCCATAGCTGTTGTACACATCCTTGCTATCAATCGTAGTCCAACATATTTCCATGGCTCAAGTTGTAATACGACGCATTCAGAATCTCACTGGTGAGTGCTTGAGCTAATAGTTTTTTTTTCGACTCTGCCGTTTGACTCACAGTCCGCACCACAATCACAATAGCCAAGGAGACGGACAACATTGTCGATTTATGGGTCCGGGCATATGTTGACGGTAAGTCAACATTACAATAAAATAGAAAACCATATTTATAGCAAAGATAGAACCCGCGATATCTGCGATGACAGGAGGAAATCGCAACTTGGAAGACTTACTATTTCGCTCCATTGTGCGCGCTGGAGGTCTTGCAGGGCATTTGTATGTAGTAGAAAACGTTGCTGGTCAAATCCTTTCTGTGGCGATGTGGTACGCACCTGGAAGTATTATGTTTGGCACGTAAGTCGGGCTTTTATTCGCAATCATACGAGTAGAGCTGATTTCAATCTGTGGGTCAGGGAAGAGGAGCGCAATGCCGGCCTCAATGAGTTTATGACCAAATTGGATAAGCAAACGCTCGATTGGTGGACTAATACTGTCTGTAACCTATGTGGCTATTTCCAAAACGTTTGTGCTGACTGGCTCATTCTCTATAGTATCCAAAACACATGGACGAGTTTGGAAAAACTTGGCTAACCACGGTACGCGGTTTTTGATTTTAATGTGTAATTAGCTCAAGGATCTCTAATCGTGCAATTTTTGATAGCCATACGAAGATTGTTGGTGGTTAAATATGCTCGGGACAGATCCTATCCATCAAAGGAAGGGATATGCGACCCGTCTCCTCAATGCTGCTGTTGAGAATGTTCGTAGCATTTATTTCGCGCTGTGCAAAACCTCTGATGTTGAATCTACTTTGACAACAGATTGATTCACCCAATTTACTTGCTTTCTGCTCCACAAATAAAGAAAATGTACGTCTTTGACCCTATTTTGTGATAAATCTCGCATTGAAACCCCATACTAGGCCGAATACTACACAAAAGCGGGATTTCCTGTACGCGCATTCACTGAATTGCCAACACCAGAGAGTAGCTTTCCCGTATTCGGTCATTCTCGTAGAATCTAACGACTATTATGATCTGTACTTAGTAGTCGTACAGTAACGGTTCCCACCAATGAGGGTTCCAAGTTCTAGTGCAGGGGCTGTTACATTTTATTGCATGTGATAATGATAATATTATCTCGGATAACAGTATGGATTTATATCTGAGCCATGTTAAAAATTTATACGCTCTATGGTATTCTATGTGAGAAAATGCGTTCTACGCGTAGTGACAGAAAATGAAGGCAGATGAAGGGGGCAAGATCTTGAGGAAGGATCTAATAATAGATGCGCGTCAGGTCACGTGCCAAACTGACGCGCGCCAAAGGGAACAACGGGCAGCTTCGCCATACCCAGGGATTTCCTTTTTTACCCACGCAACCGATTTACACCGAAGCGACCGATTTCACACCGAATTACACCGAATGAAAAGCACGTGAGTTTCACATGAGATGATGCACTGCATTATCTCAATTGACCGACTCGCGCTCCTTACGCCCACAGCACCCACGACCGCCACCACGAACGATGACGCGCAATAACACGAACGACACACGCCCGACAATGCGGATGACAACGCGGACGACAGCGCGGATGACAGCGGGGCTCCCTGTGCCCACAGAACCCAAGATCGCCAATGCGAACGATGACGCAAACGACAAAACAAATGAGAGCACGAAAGGCAACACGAGCGACGGTGCAGACGATGACCGGACGACAGCGAGGCCCGGGCGCTACGACGACGACGGCAGCGTTGGCCATGTCAGCGGAGGCAGCGACTCCGAGCGAGGTAAGTCCGTCCCTATCCGTTCATCCACTGACTGCTCTCCTCTTGCCGCCCCGCCGCCGCTGCCTCTTGCCGCGTGCCCCTCCCCTCCAACGAGGGACGTGGGCCGGCTGTTTATCTCAACGTGATTTTGGCGATCGTACCTGCCACACCACGACTAGCCGCCTGCACTGCATCTACCCCACCCCCATTCTCGACGGCAGCGCACGACGACGGTAGCAGCGCACGACGATGGCAGGGCAATTCCATCGTCAGCAGCGCCGCCTGCGCGACTTCTTCGTCGGGTTTGGAACGGGCACGGGGATGGGCAGCGACGACGGCGCGCGCGGGAGCGCGGTGGCGCCCCCCGGATGAGTACCCCACCGTGCGTGTGCATCAACGCCGAGGACGATGCCCATGAGGCATTTACGTGCCCGCGTCCTCGCTGCCGTCAAGAGACGACGTGGAGCGTGAGCCAGCGGACGCCGCCATGCTCCCGTACCCGCCCCTTCCGTTCCCATTCTCCAGGGCAGTGTAATTTCCCTGCACGTCGAAAACGGCTCGCCCGCGGTGGCTGGGTACGGTGTGTACCTCACCCGCGTTCTCGACGTGTGTGGGCGCAGCATGCGCGTCTGGGTATGACGCAGGCCCGGCGGCGTACGCGGCGTTGGCGCTGCTACCACTACCAGCGGGCACGGTGAGGCCATTAGATGCGGGCGTGGCGCTCGTCCCGCGGCGGCTGCGTGCGTGTGTTGAGCATGAAGGATGGCGCATGGATGGCCACTTCCGCCATGTCCAATGACAAACGAGCACTGCTCGTTTGTCAGTCTATTTACCGCCGCCCTGGGCACCATGTCTTTTTGTCCCATCCATGGCAGCACTTTTCGCGGCGGCTCGAGTCAATGGATGCCACCACAATACCGTCTCCACATAAGATGAACACTGCACTGGCAGTGTTCTGAAATGTGGAGACGCAATGCGGTTGACATCCCACCATCCCATAAGTTGCTCTCCTCCGCACTTTTATCCTTGCGGACTCCTAGCACCATCATCTCACGTCTCATCCACTTCGTAGCGCCCTTCTCTCACCCACTTGTTGCTACAGCCCCCATTTGTGATGCTATGCACGCATCCTCTCGTTAACAGACATGATACAATTATGATAAATTATGGCAAGTCAACGGCAAAATAGATAAAGGTTGGAAGGTTGGAGATACGGAGGGCAGTGCTTGCTGCCCTCTATGCCCTATAACTAGTCACTGCAAGAATGTTATTGTATTATTAAGTAGTCAAAATATACAGATTTCAAAGTGGGAAATCACTACTAGGGCATACTGTCCTATTTAAATCAATTCGTCCAGGGGTGTGACCTGTGACCAGCTGGACGAAATTCAGCCAATGTCCAGACAGCCGGTGACCTGGGACATGCCCAAAATTCGTCCAAAATTCTGAAGATTCATCCAAAATTTCTCCCAGTAGTCTTGAAAGGGGGTGCTAGCATCCGCAAAAGCTCATATTAAGTTAGCACAAGCCAAAAATAGAGATTGAATAGAGTAGCGATTTTTACATATTCGGCTGAAATAGCCAAGCCAGTATTGAACTTGGGAATTGAAACACAGAGGTTCAGCCTCTTCGTCACGAATATCATGGCAAATCTTCCACCAGAGCTCGAGAAATGCCTACCAGATATCAAGCTTCCTATTCTTGCTTTTCTTGCTTTCCAATTGCCCATAGCAGCAACAGTGAACCCTCATATGCGTCCCAACAAATACATATCCAACATGCCACCGAACTCCGAAAAAACCACAGACATTCTTGGTTTGCGACCACCACCACAGAGGATCATCGATGCTTTGATCACTCTTACCAAGGATCCTACAATCAAATCCATTCAATGCCCACATGAATCTACCGCTGGACAGAAAAGGTTCCCCTAATTACCGTAACATACTGGGCTCGGATCTCCGCCATCCAAAAACCCAATCGCAATGGCAGGATGCCTTCAACCAGCTACAAGCCCAGATAGACAACAACCCTGGCTCGGAATTACTACAGAATGTCTTCAGCCGTCTAGCAGCAATGCCATGGTCCGGTCAGCTACCCCCAAATGTCTACGGCAACACGATTCCTATACACGAGTTGTCAGCTTTCTTGACCACGGAATGGTTGAGTGATAACCACGAACTAATTATGCTCGATTTATTGGGCGAGGACCTGCAGAGCCGAGGACAAAACGATATCCTAATCGAAACACGGCTTTTTTCTTGCTTCTTAGTGCTGCATATTCCGACAGACAAGATTACGGAGCAAAAAAACACTATTCCTGGCTGCGTGAGCATGGAGATGCACTCGCTCGAGGTGAAAAATCATACCTCGCAACCATTGCGAACAAGAATGATGTCCACTGGGTAGCGCTCGTGATTAACTTCAAAGATCATCAAGTCTTCTATGGAGATCCTCTCGGAGAAACCATGCCCTTGTCTATGCAGCGAGTCATCGAATGGTGGGTTGGATATCACACGCAATCAGCGAGCCCTTTGTTGCACGGTACACTTCCGATATGCTCCAAGCAGATCTTCTCTTGTGGTGTGCTCTCTTGGGATGCACTTCGGTCGTTTCTCATTATGGAAAAACCCTGCTTGATCAATCCGGATGACGCACTCGATGAACGGCTACGAATCTTTCTTCGTCTGACTGGTCCTTTAATTTATGAAAAGGTCAGTCTATATTCAAGGATTACCATGATTGATGCGAACTTACTTTTTGAAATGGCTAGCCACAGCTTGATGAAGAAATTCCAGAATGCACGAGCTTGGAAGAGCTTGTCATCGAGGTTGACTATCCGGTTGTCGAGGCTAACTATCTAGTCTCAGACTTTGACTGGACATGGGATAATATAGATTCTTCTACCTTATATCCGGATGACATTCCCATACAGAAAACCGATGAGGAATCTTATATTCCAACCCCTACACCCCTACCAATATTAGAAGATCATGCATCAACACCCTTAGAAAGCGACACGACAAAGCGCACATACCACGATCGCAAAAATATTACACCATCCAATAGTCCAACCAGAAAGAAACCACGCCATCGAGAGTCATCGATCCGTCAAGCTCTTGAAAGCAAAGAGCCGCCACATGGTCTTCTTTTGTATTTTCACAAAGCTACCGAAAGCGAGCATGAAAAATGGGTGGCTCAATCATCTATAGATGTGGCAGAGCGGGCAGATAACATACACTGGAAACAAGAAAGAAGGATTCAAGTGATGGTAGAAGAGCGAAGACAAAGGGCGACTGACCGTAAACGCGCACAGCGAACAAGGGACAAAAAATCCGAGATTGCGAGAGGCTTACGAAGTCCTGGTGGAAGTCGAATGAAGGTATCAATTAATCTCATTGGACAAAAAACACATACTGACGTTGGGTGCTAGTCAAAGACGATGGAACTTTCAGAGCCTCCGAAGATTGATTTGGGGGGAACAGTTGCTGAATTGAGTCGACCTGCAAATACACTGATAAAAAAATTCAAAGATAAGAATCGGAAACCATCAGGACAAAAGCGAACAAAAGAGGACAAACCATCGAAATACCACAATTGGCTTACCCCTTTCTCTTCACGCAGATTGAACAGGCCAGAATTGCTGCTGGGGGTCCTCGTTGGAGTACTCGAGCAATTGTCCATGAGTTGAACAAGAAAGACCAACGATCATTCGGAAATCTCAGCCATACCACTCTAAATGGATGGATTGACCGCAGCGGTTCAAAACCAAAGTGGTCGGAAACTTTTTTGGCACGTCTCAAGCATGGAAATGAGCCTGGCCATTCAAACGGAGGCCGAAGGGGTGTTCTAGTAAGTAATATACTTCAGTTAATTGATAAAACATACTGATTTATGCTTACAGAAAAATCACCCTGAAGTCGTTACAATTGTCAGAAAACAACTCGAAAATCTCCACCAGGGAGGAGCCCAAATATCTGTCACCACAGTTGTGCCCTGATGATTGCGGCTATCATGTCTAATGCACCCGAAATTCTCGAGAAAAGATTTCCAGACGATTCGGTCTTTCGAGCTTCGGAATCCTTCATTCGGAAGTGGCTTCATGAGGAAATGGCTTGGTCAAAACGAAAAGGAACTCAGGCCGCCCAAAAACGTCCTGAAAACTGGGAGGACCAATGCGAGAAGTCATTCTTTCGAAAAGCCTATTTGATCAAAGAAGAAGACATTCCTGCACCTCTAATCGTCAATTCGGATCAAACTCAGGTAGTCTACGCACCTGGCGACAAGATGACGTGGGCACCCACTGGTTCCAAACAGGTGTCTGTTCATGGAGCTGAAGAGAAGCGCGCGTTTACTGTCCTCGTGTCCGTGGCAAACAATGGGGTTGCCCTTCCCATGCAAGCAATATATAATGGAAAGACGCAACGCTCTCGTCCATCACACACATCACCACACTATCAAGACCTTCTCAATGCTGGTTTTCTTCTGGAGGAATCGGGAACAAAGACATACTGGTCAAATCACGAAACGATGCAATCGTTTGTGAATAATATTCTCGCACCCTATTTTGATTCCCAAAAGGCCAAACTTGGCCTTCCTCCATCGCAAAAGTCTCTCTGGATCATTGACGTCTGGTCAGTACATCGCTCAAGGCAGTTTACAAGCTGGATACGCACCTCACACCCAACAATCCTTCTCGATTTTGTTCCTGGAGGTTGTACCGGAGTTTTCCAGCCCTGCGACGTTGGCATTCAGCGCCCATTCAAGTTATCAATAAAAAAATCATACCATGAAGACATCGTTACGGAACTCCTTCAGCAATACAAGGACAACCAACCTGTCATCAAGATCGATGATCGAATAGCCTCATCACGCGATAGGACGACAAAATGGATGTGGAATGCGTACCAAACTATCAATAAGCCTGAGCTCGTCAAGAAGGTAAGCACTTTTCAAGTGAATGAAAGATAGAATGAACTCACATTCCAATCTCCTACTTTAGTCCTTCGAGCACTGTGTTGCTAAACAGTGGAACCTCTCTTATGAGTGTTTAACTGGTGTTGCTGCGCGTGCACGGCTACGTGAACTAAAAGAAACAGATCCGGAGTTTTGGTTTGAGTTGACTATGAAGAAAAGCGATGATATTCTCCCACCTGAAGCCAGCTTTCAAGTCGAGGATATCATCACTGAAGATCTTGATGATCATGCAGCCCCATCTGATGATAGCGATATTCCAATTCAGGTATTGCTGGGACAGATGATGGAAAGAAAGCTACCTGAAGGTTTTTCCATTGTTGACACTTTAATCGTTGCAGAATGTGTAGCAGAGGAGTTTGAGGATGAAGCGGCGACGGTTGTGGTTGTTGAAGAAGAAGAGTTAGGCCGTGGGAAAAGGAGGCGACATCCAAATCAGCTCTACAGCCGCAAAACATTCTGGCGTCACGACGACAATGAGGATGATATTGGTGGACAATTGGGAGTTTAGAATACATGTAGCTATCATATTCAGGCCATTTTTGAGTAGAAAAATGCGATTTTAAGCTGTGTTTTTCAACCATTTGTCCCAGCCGTCCACTCTCTCGGTGACCTGTGACCCGAACCACTTTTCGTCCAATCCACAAGGCTTGTGACATGTGACGGACGAATTGATTTAATTAGGACAGTATAATGATCAGTTAGAAATATTCTGTAGAAGAGAGAAACATTTCACCGTTATTAAGAAGAAGTGACCTGGTGCAAGGGCTGCTGGACAAACTCAAAGCTCACTTGTGACCCGATGGCTTGTCTTTCCATTTACAATCAGCCCATTAGATTGTCCTGTGTCTTTCTAACAAAAGATCATCAAGTACACTGGAGATAAGAATCATGGCAAGATTATTGCGCCAATAATCTAAGTATGTCACTTATCTTTAATGTGTTCAGTTTTGTTTTCACACTTTACTTATACTTTCAGAAGTCTCTTAGTTATTTTAAAAACATATAGCAGCTATTTTACTGAACCCAAAACCTCACGAGCTACTGGATACCTCATGTCGCCGCGTTCGCGCAGTGTCCACACTATGAGCAATGGCGCCCAACATGGAAATCCCTGGGTACTATTTTTGGGAATGGCCGGAATCTCCCTGGGCCAAACAACGCACCACAGGGGCTCCAAGACACCCTGGGAATGACCAATTTTTCACAACGGGCAGCTTCGCCATACCCAGGGATTTCCTTTTTTACCCACGCAACCGATTTACACCGAAGCGACCGATTTCACACCGAATTACACCAAATGAAAAGCACGTGAGTTTCACATGAGATGATGCACTGCATTATCTCAATTGACCGACTCGCGCTCCTTACGCCCACAGCACCCACGACCGCCACCACGAACGATGACGCGCAATAACACGAACGACACACGCCCGACAATGCGGATGACAACGCGGACGACAGCGCGGATGACAGCGGGGCTCCCTGTGCCCACAGAACCCAAGATCGCCAATGCGAACGATGACGCAAACGACAAAACAAATGAGAGCACGAAAGGCAACACGAGCGACGGTGCAGACGATGACCGGACAACAGCGAGGCCCGGGTGCTACGACGACGACGGCAGCGTTGGCCATGTCAGCGGAGGCAGCGACTCCGAGCGAGGTAAGTCTGTCCCTATCCGTTCATCCACTGACTGCTCTCCTCTTGCCGCCCCCGCCGCCGCTGCCTCTTGCCGCGTGCCCCTCCCCTCCAACGAGGGACGTGGGCCGGCTGTTTATCTCAACGTGATTTTGGCGATCGTACCTGCCACACCACGACTAGCCGCCTGCACTGCATCTACCCCACCCCCATTCTCGACGGCAGCGCACGACGACGGTAGCAGCGCACGACGATGGCAGGGCAATTCCATCGTCAGCAGCGCCGCCTGCGCGACTTCTTCGTCGGGTTTGGAACGGGCACGGGGATGGGCAGCGACGACGGCGCGCGCGGGAGCGCGGTGGCGCCCCCCGGATGAGTACCCCGCCGTGCGTGTGCATCAACGCCGAGGACGATGCCCATGAGGCATTTACGTGCCCGCGTCCTCGCTGCCGTCAAGAGACGACGTGGAGCGTGAGCCAGCGGACGCCGCCATGCTCCCGTACCCGCCCCTTCCGTTCCCATTCTCCAGGGCAGTGTAATTTCCCTGCACGTCGAAAACGGCTCGCCCGCGGTGGCTGGGTACGGTGTGTACCTCACCCGCGTTCTCGACGTGTGTGGGCGCAGCATGCGCGTCTGGGTATGACGCAGGCCCGGCGGCGTACGCGGCGTTGGCGCTGCTACCACTACCAGCGGGCACGGTGAGGCCATTAGATGCGGGCGTGGCGCTCGTCCCGCGGCGGCTGCATGCGTGTGTTGAGCATGAAGGATGGCGCATGGATGGCCACTTCCGCCATGTCCAATGACAAACGAGCACTGCTCGTTTGTCAGTCTATTTACTGCCGCCCTGGGCACCATGTCTTTTTGTCCCATCCATGGCAGCACTTTTCGCGGCGGCTCGAGTCAATGGATGCCACCACAATACCGTCTCCACATAAGATGAACACTGCACTGGCAGTGTTCTGAAATGTGGAGACGCAATGCGGTTGACATCCCACCATCCCATAAGTTGCTCTCCTCCGCACTTTTATCCTTGCGGACTCCTAGCACCATCATCTCACGTCTCATCCACTTCGTAGCGCCCTTCTCTCACCCACTTGTTGCTACAGCCCCCATTTGTGATGCTATGCACGCATCCTCTCGTTAACAGACATGATACAATTATGATAAAATTATGGCAAGTCAACGGCAAAATAGATAAAGGTTGGAAGGTTGGAGATACGGAGGGCAGTGCTTGCTGCCCTCTATGCCCTATAACTAGTCACTGCAAGAATGTTATTGTATTATTAAGTAGTCAAAATATACAGATTTCAAAGTGGGAAATCACTACTAGGGCATACTGTCCTATTTAAATCAATTCGTCCAGGGGTGTGACCTGTGACCAGCTGGACGAAATTCAGCCAATGTCCAGACAGCCGGTGACCTGGGACATGCCCAAAATTCGTCCAAAATTCTGAAGATTCATCCAAAATTTCTCCCAGTAGTCTTGAAAGGGGGTGCTAGCATCCGCAAAAGCTCATATTAAGTTAGCACAAGCCAAAAATAGAGATTGAATAGAGTAGCGATTTTTACATATTCGGCTGAAATAGCCAAGCCAGTATTGAACTTGGGAATTGAAACACAGAGGTTCAGCCTCTTCGTCACGAATATCATGGCAAATCTTCCACCAGAGCTCGAGAAATGCCTACCAGATATCAAGCTTCCTATTCTTGCTTTTCTTGCTTTCCAATTGCCCATAGCAGCAACAGTGAACCCTCATATGCGTCCCAACAAATACATATCCAACATGCCACCGAACTCCGAAAAAACCACAGACATTCTTGGTTTGCGACCACCACCACAGAGGATCATCGATGCTTTGATCACTCTTACCAAGGATCCTACAATCAAATCCATTCAATGCCCACATGAATCTACCGCTGGACAGAAAAGGTTCCCCCTAATTACCGTAACATACTGGGCTCGGATCTCCGCCATCCAAAAAACCCAATCGCAATGGCAGGATGCCTTCAACCAGCTACAAGCCCAGATAGACAACAACCCTGGCTCGGAATTACTACAGAATGTCTTCAGCCGTCTAGCAGCAATGCCATGGTCCGGTCAGCTACCCCCAAATGTCTACGGCAACACGATTCCTATACACGAGTTGTCAGCTTTCTTGACCACGGAATGGTTGAGTGATAACCACGAACTAATTATGCTCGATTTATTGGGCGAGGACCTGCAGAGCCGAGGACAAAACGATATCCTAATCGAAAACACGGCTTTTTTCTTGCTTCTTAGTGCTGCATATTCCGACAGACAAGATTACGGAGCAAAAAAACACTATTCCTGGCTGCGTGAGCATGGAGATGCACTCGCTCGAGGTGAAAAATCATACCTCGCAACCATTGCGAACAAGAATGATGTCCACTGGGTAGCGCTCGTGATTAACTTCAAAGATCATCAAGTCTTCTATGGAGATCCTCTCGGAGAAACCATGCCCTTGTCTATGCAGCGAGTCATCGAATGGTGGGTTGGATATCACACGCAATCAGCGAGCCCTTTGTTGCACGGTACACTTCCGATATGCTCCCAAGCAGATTCTTTCTCTTGTGGTGTGCTCTCTTGGGATGCACTTCGGTCGTTTCTCATTATGGAAAAACCCTGCTTGATCAATCCGGATGTCGCACTCGATGAACGGCTACGAATCTTTCTTCGTCTGACTGGTCCTTTAATTTATGAAAAGGTCAGTCTATATTCAAGGATTACCATGATTGATGCGAACTTACTTTTTGAAATGGCTAGCCACAGCTTGATGAAGAAATTCCAGAATGCACGAGCTTGGAAGAGCTTGTCATCGAGGTTGACTATCCGGTTGTCGAGGCTAACTATCTAGTCTCAGACTTTGACTGGACATGGGATAATATAGATTCTTCTACCTTATATCCGGATGACATTCCCATACAGAAAACCGATGAGGAATCTTATATTCCAACCCCTACACCCCTACCAATATTAGAAGATCATGCATCAACACCCTTAGAAAGCGACACGACAAAGCGCACATACCACGATCGCAAAAATATTACACCATCCAATAGTCCAACCAGAAAGAAACCACGCCATCGAGAGTCATCGATCCGTCAAGCTCTTGAAAGCAAAGAGCCGCCACATGGTCTTCTTTTGTATTTTCACAAAGCTACCGAAAGCGAGCATGAAAAATGGGTGGCTCAATCATCTATAGATGTGGCAGAGCGGGCAGATAACATACACTGGAAACAAGAAAGAAGGATTCAAGTGATGGTAGAAGAGCGAAGACAAAGGGCGACTGACCGTAAACGCGCACAGCGAACAAGGGACAAAAAATCCGAGATTGCGAGAGGCTTACGAAGTCCTGGTGGAAGTCGAATGAAGGTATCAATTAATCTCATTGGACAAAAAACACATACTGACGTTGGGTGCTAGTCAAAGACGATGGAACTTTCAGAGCCTCCGAAGATTGATTTGGGGGGAACAGTTGCTGAATTGAGTCGACCTGCAAATACACTGATAAAAAAATTCAAAGATAAGAATCGGAAACCATCAGGACAAAAGCGAACAAAAGAGGACAAACCATCGAAATACCACAATTGGCTTACCCCCTTTCTCTTCACGCAGATTGAACAGGCCAGAATTGCTGCTGGGGGTCCTCGTTGGAGTACTCGAGCAATTGTCCATGAGTTGAACAAGAAAGACCAACGATCATTCGGAAATCTCAGCCATACCACTCTAAATGGATGGATTGACCGCAGCGGTTCAAAACCAAAGTGGTCGGAAACTTTTTTGGCACGTCTCAAGCATGGAAATGAGCCTGGCCATTCAAACGGAGGCCGAAGGGGTGTTCTAGTAAGTAATATACTTCAGTTAATTGATAAAACATACTGATTTATGCTTACAGAAAAATCACCCTGAAGTCGTTACAATTGTCAGAAAACAACTCGAAAATCTCCACCAGGGAGGAGCCCAAATATCTGTCACCACAGTTCGTGCCCTGATGATTGCGGCTATCATGTCTAATGCACCCGAAATTCTCGAGAAAAGATTTCCAGACGATTCGGTCTTTCGAGCTTCGGAATCCTTCATTCGGAAGTGGCTTCATGAGGAAATGGCTTGTCAAAACGAAAAGGAACTCAGGCCGCCCAAAAACGTCCTGAAAACTGGGAGGACCAATGCGAGAAGTCATTCTTTCGAAAAGCCTATTTGATCAAAGAAGAAGACATTCCTGCACCTCTAATCGTCAATTCGGATCAAACTCAGGTAGTCTACGCACCTGGCGACAAGATGACGTGGGCACCCACTGGTTCAAACAGGTGTCTGTTCATGGAGCTGAAGAGAAGCGCGCGTTTACTGTCCTCGTGTCCGTGGCAAACAATGGGGTTGCCCTTCCCATGCAAGCAATATATAATGGAAAGACGCAACGCTCTCGTCCATCACACACATCACCACACTATCAAGACCTTC
Source organism: Pholiota molesta (assembly GCA_014925825.1). Classification (NCBI taxonomy): domain Eukaryota; kingdom Fungi; phylum Basidiomycota; class Agaricomycetes; order Agaricales; family Strophariaceae; genus Pholiota; species Pholiota molesta. The sequence goes on from JACGCK010000136.1 coordinate 93,699, forward strand.
TCAATGCTGGTTTTCTTCTGGAGGAATCGGGAACAAAGACATACTGGTCAAATCACGAAACGATGCAATCGTTTGTGAATAATATTCTCGCACCCTATTTTGATTCCCAAAAGGCCAAACTTGGCCTTCCTCCATCGCAAAAGTCTCTCTGGATCATTGACGTCTGGTCAGTACATCGCTCAAGGCAGTTTACAAGCTGGATACGCACCTCACACCCAACAATCCTTCTCGATTTTGTTCCTGGAGGTTGTACCGGAGTTTTCCAGCCCTGCGACGTTGGCATTCAGCGCCCATTCAAGTTATCAATAAAAAAATCATACCATGAAGACATCGTTACGGAACTCCTTCAGCAATACAAGGACAACCAACCTGTCATCAAGATCGATGATCGAATAGCCTCATCACGCGATAGGACGACAAAATGGATGTGGAATGCGTACCAAACTATCAATAAGCCTGAGCTCGTCAGAAGGTAAGCACTTTTCAAGTGAATGAAAGATAGAATGAACTCACATTCCAATCTCCTACTTAGTCCTTCGAGCACTGTGTGCTAAACAGTGGAACCTCTCTTATGAGTGTTTAACTGGTGTTGCTGCGCGTGCACGGCTACGTGAACTAAAAGAAACAGATCCGGAGTTTGGTTTGAGTTGACTATGAGAAAAGCGATGATATTCTCCCACCTGAAGCCAGCTTTCAAGTCGAGGATATCATCACTGAAGATCTTGATGATCATGCAGCCCCATCTGATGATAGCGATATTCCAATTCAGGTATTGCTGGGACAGATGATGGAAAGAAAGCTACCTGAAGGTTTTTCCATTGTTGACACTTTAATCGTTGCAGAATGTGTAGCAGAGGAGTTTGAGGATGAAGCGGCGACGGTTGTGGTTGTTGAAGAAGAAGAGTTAGGCCGTGGGAAAAGGAGGCGACATCCAAATCAGCTCTACAGCCGCAAAACATTCTGGCGTCACGACGACAATGAGGATGATATTGGTGGACAATTGGGAGTTTAGAATACATGTAGCTATCATATTCAGGCCATTTTTGAGTAGAAAAATGCGATTTTAAGCTGTGTTTTTCAACCATTTGTCCCAGCCGTCCACTCTCCGGTGACCTGTGACCCGAACCACTTTTCGTCCAATCCACAAGGCTTGTGACATGTGACGGACGAATTGATTTAATAGGACAGTATAATGATCAGTTAGAAATATTCTGTAGAAGAGAGAAACATTTCACCGTTATTAAGAAGAAGTGACCTGGTGCAAGGGCTGCTGGACAAACTCAAAGCTCACTTGTGACCCGATGGCTTGTCTTTCCATTTACAATCAGCCCATTAGATTGTCCTGTGTCTTTCTAACAAAAGATCATCAAGTACACTGGAGATAAGAATCATGGCAAGATTATTGCGCCAATAATCTAAGTATGTCACTTATCTTTAATGTGTTCAGTTTTGTTTTCACACTTTACTTATACTTTCAGAAGTCTCTTAGTTATTTTAAAAACATATAGCAGCTATTTTACTGAACCCAAAACCTCACGAGCTACTGGATACCTCATGTCGCCGCGTTCGCGCAGTGTCCACACTATGAGCAATGGCGCCCAACATGGAAATCCCTGGGTACTATTTTTGGGAATGGCCGGAATCTCCCTGGGCCAAACAACGCACCACAGGGGCTCCAAGACACCCTGGGAATGACCAATTTTCACAACGGGCAGCTTCGCCATACCCAGGGATTTCCTTTTTTACCCACGCAACCGATTTACACCGAAGCGACCGATTTCACACCGAATTACACCAAATGAAAAGCACGTGAGTTTCACATGAGATGATGCACTGCATTATCTCAATTGACCGACTCGCGCTCCTTACGCCCACAGCACCCACGCACCACGAACGATGACGCGCAATAACACGAACGACACACGCCCGACAATGCGGATGACAACGCGGACGACAGCGCGGATGACAGCGGGGCTCCCTGTGCCCCAGAACCCAAGATCGCCAATGCGAACGATGACGCAAACGACAAAACAAATGAGAGCACGAAAGGCAACACGAGCGACGGTGCAGACGATGACCGGACGACAGCGAGGCCCGGGCGCTACGACGACGACGGCAGCGTTGGCCATGTCAGCGGGGCAGCGACTCCGAGCGAGGTAAGTCTCTCCCTATCCGTTCATCCACTGACTGCTCTCCTCTTGCCGCCCCCGCCGCCGCTGCCTCTTGCCGCGTGCCCCTCTCCCTCCAACGAGGGACGTGGGCCGGCTGTTTATCTCAACGTGATTTTGGCGATCGACCTGCCACACCACAACTAGCCGCCTGCACTGCATCTACCCCACCCCCATTCTCGACGGCAGCGCACGACGACGGTAGCAGCGCACGACGATGGCAGGGCAATTCCATCGTCAGCAGCGCCGCCTGCGCGACTTCTTCGTCGGGTTTGGAACGGGCACGGGGATGGGCAGCGACGACGGCGCGCGCGGGAGCGCGGTGGCGCCCCCCGGATGAGTACCCCGCCGTGCGTGTGCATCAACGCCGAGGACGATGCCCATGAGGCATTTACGTGCCCGCGTCCTCGCTGCCGTCAAGAGACGACGTGGAGCGTGAGCCAGCGGACGCCGCCATGCTCCCGTACCCGCCCCTTCCGTTCCCATTCTCCAGGGCAGTGTAATTTCCCTGCACGTCGAAAACGGCTCCCGCGGTGGCTGGGTACGGTGTGTACCTCACCCGCGTCTCGACGTGTGTGGGCGCAGCATGCGCGTCTGGGTATGACGCAGGCCCGGCGGCGTACGCGGCGTTGGCGCTGCTACCACTACCAGCGGGCACGGTGAGGCCATTAGATGCGGGCGTGGCGCTCGTCCCGCGGCGGCTGCATGCGTGTGTTGAGCATGAAGGATGGCGCATGGATGGCCACTTCCGCCATGTCCAATGACAAACGAGCACTGCTCGTTTGTCAGTCTATTTACTGCCGCCCTGGGCACCATGTCTTTTGTCCCATCCATGGCAGCACTTTTCGCGGCGGCTCGAGTCAATGGATGCCACCACAATACCGTCTCCACATAAGATGAACACTGCACTTGGCAGTGTTCTGAAATGTGGAGACGCAATGCGGTTTGACATCCCACCATCCCATAAGTTGCTCTCCTCCGCACTTTATCCTTGCGGACTCCTAGCACCATCATCTCACGTCTCATCCACTTCGTAGCGCCCTTCTCTCACCCACTTGTTGCTACAGCCCCCATTTGTGATGCTATGCACGCATCCTCTCGTTAACAGACATGATACAATTATGATAAAATTATGGCAAGTCAACGGCAAAATAGATAAAGGTTGGAAGGTTGGAGATACGGAGGGCAGTGCTTGCTGCCCTCTATGCCCTATAACTAGTCACTGCAAGAATGTTATTGTATTATTAAGTAGTCAAAATATACAGATTTCAAAGTGGGAAATCACTACTAGGGCATACTGTCCTATTTAAATCAATTCGTCCAGGGGTGTGACCTGTGACCAGCTGGACGAAATTCAGCCAATGTCCAGACAGCCGGTGACCTGGGACATGCCCAAAATTCGTCCAAAATTCTGAAGATTCATCCAAAATTTCTCCCAGTAGTCTTGAAAGGGGTGCTAGCATCCGCAAAAGCTCATATTAAGTTAGCACAAGCCAAAAATAGAGATTGAATAGAGTAGCGATTTTTACATATTCGGCTGAAATAGCCAAGCCAGTATTGAACTTGGGAATTGAAACACAGAGGTTCAGCCTCTTCGTCACGAATATCATGGCAAATCTTCCACCAGAGCTCGAGAAATGCCTACCAGATATCAAGCTTCCTATTCTTGCTTTTCTTGCTTTCCAATTGCCCATAGCAGCAACAGTGAACCCTCATATGCGTCCCAACAAATACATATCCAACATGCCACCGAACTCCGAAAAAACCACAGACATTCTTGGTTTGCGACCACCACCACAGAGGATCATCGATGCTTTGATCACTCTTACCAAGGATCCTACAATCAAATCCATTCAATGCCCACATGAATCTACCGCTGGACAGAAAAGGTTCCCCCTAATTACCGTAACATACTGGGCTCGGATCTCCGCCATCCAAAAAACCCAATCGCAATGGCAGGATGCCTTCAACCAGCTACAAGCCCAGATAGACAACAACCCTGGCTCGGAATTACTACAGAATGTCTTCAGCCGTCTAGCAGCAATGCCATGGTCCGGTCAGCTACCCCCAAATGTCTACGGCAACACGATTCCTATACACGAGTTGTCAGCTTTCTTGACCACGGAATGGTTGAGTGATAACCACGAACTAATTATGCTCGATTTATTGGGCGAGGACCTGCAGAGCCGAGGACAAAACGATATCCTAATCGAAAACACGGCTTTTTTCTTGCTTCTTAGTGCTGCATATTCCGACAGACAAGATTACGGAGCAAAAAACACTATTCCTGGCTGCGTGAGCGTGGAGATGCACTCGCTCGAGGTGAAAAATCATACCTCGCAACCATTGCGAACAAGAATGATGTCCACTGGGTAGCGCTCGTGATTAACTTCAAAGATCATCAAGTCTTCTATGGAGATCCTCTCGGAGAAACCATGCCCTTGTCTATGCAGCGAGTCATCGAATGGTGGGTTGGATATCACACGCAATCAGCGAGCCCTTTGTTGCACGGTACACTTCCGATATGCTCCCAAGCAGATTCTTTCTCTTGTGGTGTGCTCTCTTGGGATGCACTTCGGTCGTTTCTCATTATGGAAAAACCCTGCTTGATCAATCCGGATGACGCACTCGATGAACGGCTACGAATCTTTCTTCGTCTGACTGGTCCTTTAATTTATGAAAAGGTCAGTCTATATTCAAGGATTACCATGATTGATGCGAACTTACTTTTTGAAATGGCTAGCCACAGCTTGATGAAGAAATTCCAGAATGCACGAGCTTGGAAGAGCTTGTCATCGAGGTTGACTATCCGGTTGTCGAGGCTAACTATCTAGTCTCAGACTTTGACTGGACATGGGATAATATAGATTCTTCTACCTTATATCCGGATGACATTCCCATACAGAAAACCGATGAGGAATCTTATATTCCAACCCCTACACCCCTACCAATATTAGAAGATCATGCATCAACACCCTTAGAAAGCGACACGACAAAGCGCACATACCACGATCGCAAAAATATTACACCATCCAATAGTCCAACCAGAAAGAAACCACGCCATCGAGAGTCATCGATCCGTCAAGCTCTTGAAAGCAAAGAGCCGCCACATGGTCTTCTTTTGTATTTTCACAAAGCTACCGAAAGCGAGCATGAAAAATGGGTGGCTCAATCATCTATAGATGTGGCAGAGCGGGCAGATAACATACACTGGAAACAAGAAAGAAGGATTCAAGTGATGGTAGAAGAGCGAAGACAAAGGGCGACTGACCGTAAACGCGCACAGCGAACAAGGGACAAAAAATCCGAGATTGCGAGAGGCTTACGAAGTCCTGGTGGAAGTCGAATGAAGGTATCAATTAATCTCATTGGACAAAAAACACATACTGACGTTGGGTGCTAGTCAAGACGATGGAACTTTCAGAGCCTCCGAAGATTGATTTGGGGGGAACAGTTGCTGAATTGAGTCGACCTGCAAATACACTGATAAAAAAATTCAAAGATAAGAATCGGAAACCATCAGGACAAAAGCGAACAAAAGAGGACAAACCATCGAAATACCACAATTGGCTTACCCCCTTTCTCTTCACGCAGATTGAACAGGCCAGAATTGCTGCTGGGGGTCCTCGTTGGAGTACTCGAGCAATTGTCCATGAGTTGAACAAGAAAGACCAACGATCATTCGGAAATCTCAGCCATACCACTCTAAATGGATGGATTGACCGCAGCGGTTCAAAACCAAAGTGGTCGGAAACTTTTTTGGCACGTCTCAAGCATGGAAATGAGCCTGGCCATTCAAACGGAGGCCGAAGGGGTGTTCTAGTAAGTAATATACTTCAGTTAATTGATAAAACATACTGATTTATGCTTACAGAAAAATCACCCTGAAGTCGTTACAATTGTCAGAAAACAACTCGAAAATCTCCACCAGGGAGGAGCCCAAATATCTGTCACCACAGTTCGTGCCCTGATGATTGCGGCTATCATGTCTAATGCACCCGAAATTCTCGAGAAAAGATTTCCAGACGATTCGGTCTTTCGAGCTTCGGAATCCTTCATTCGGAAGTGGCTTCATGAGGAAATGGCTTGGTCAAAACGAAAAGGAACTCAGGCCGCCCAAAAACGTCCTGAAAACTGGGAGGACCAATGCGAGAAGTCATTCTTTCGAAAAGCCTATTTGATCAAAGAAGAAGACATTCCTGCACCTCTAATCGTCAATTCGGATCAAACTCAGGTAGTCTACGCACCTGGCGACAAGATGACGTGGGCACCCACTGGTTCCAAACAGGTGTCTGTTCATGGAGCTGAAGAGAAGCGCGCGTTTACTGTCCTCGTGTCCGTGGCAAACAATGGGGTTGCCCTTCCCATGCAAGCAATATATAATGGAAAGACGCAACGCTCTCGTCCATCACACACATCACCACACTATCAAGACCTTCTCAATGCTGGTTTTCTTCTGGAGGAATCGGGAACAAAGACATACTGGTCAAATCACGAAACGATGCAATCGTTTGTGAATAATATTCTCGCACCCTATTTTGATTCCCAAAAGGCCAAACTTGGCCTTCCTCCATCGCAAAAGTCTCTCTGGATCATTGACGTCTGGTCAGTACATCGCTCAAGGCAGTTTACAAGCTGGATACGCACCTCACACCCAACAATCCTTCTCGATTTTGTTCCTGGAGGTTGTACCGGAGTTTTCCAGCCCTGCGACGTTGGCATTCAGCGCCCATTCAAGTTATCAATAAAAAAATCATACCATGAAGACATCGTTATGGAACTCCTTCAGCAATACAAGGACAACCAACCTGTCATCAAGATCGATGATCGAATAGCCTCATCACGCGATAGGACGACAAAATGGATGTGGAATGCGTACCAAACTATCAATAAGCCTGAGCTCGTCAAGAAGGTAAGCACTTTTCAAGTGAATGAAAGATAGAATGAACTCACATTCCAATCTCCTACTTTAGTCCTTCGAGCACTGTGTTGCTAAACAGTGGAACCTCTCTTATGAGTGTTTAACTGGTGTTGCTGCGCGTGCACGGCTACGTGAACTAAAAGAAACAGATCCGGAGTTTTGGTTTGAGTTGACTATGAAGAAAAGCGATGATATTCTCCCACCTGAAGCCAGCTTTCAAGTCGAGGATATCATCACTGAAGATCTTGATGATCATGCAGCCCCATCTGATGATAGCGATATTCCAATTCAGGTATTGCTGGGACAGATGATGGAAAGAAAGCTACCTGAAGGTTTTTCCATTGTTGACACTTTAATCGTTGCAGAATGTGTAGCAGAGGAGTTTGAGGATGAAGCGGCGACGGTTGTGGTTGTTGAAGAAGAAGAGTTAGGCCGTGGGAAAAGGAGGCGACGTCCAAATCAGCTCTACAGCCGCAAAACATTCTGGCGTCACGACGACAATGAGGATGATATTGGTGGACAATTGGGAGTTTAGAATACATGTAGCTATCATATTCAGGCCATTTTTGAGTAGAAAAATGCGATTTTAAGCTGTGTTTTTCAACCATTTGTCCCAGCCGTCCACTCTCTCGGTGACCTGTGACCCGAACCACTTTTCGTCCAATCCACAAGGCTTGTGACATGTGACGGACGAATTGATTTAAATAGGACAGTATAATGATCAGTTAGAAATATTCTGTAGAAGAGAGAAACATTTCACCGTTATTAAGAAGAAGTGACCTGGTGCAAGGGCTGCTGGACAAACTCAAAGCTCACTTGTGACCCGATGGCTTGTCTTTCCATTTACAATCAGCCCATTAGATTGTCCTGTGTCTTTCTAACAAAAGATCATCAAGTACACTGGAGATAAGAATCATGGCAAGATTATTGCGCCAATAATCTAAGTATGTCACTTATCTTTAATGTGTTCAGTTTTGTTTTCACACTTTACTTATACTTTCAGAAGTCTCTTAGTTATTTTAAAAACATATAGCAGCTATTTTACTGAACCCAAAACCTCACGAGCTACTGGATACCTCATGTCGCCGCGTTCGCGCAGTGTCCACACTATGAGCAATGGCGCCCAACATGGAAATCCCTGGGTACTATTTTTGGGAATGGCCGGAATCTCCCTGGGCCAAACAACGCACCACAGGGGCTCCAAGACACCCTGGGAATGACCAATTTTTCACAACGGGCAGCTTCGCCATACCCAGGGATTTCCTTTTTTACCCACGCAACCGATTTACACCGAAGCGACCGATTTCACACCGAATTACACCAAATGAAAAGCACGTGAGTTTCACATGAGATGATGCACTGCATTATCTCAATTGACCGACTCGCGCTCCTTACGCCCACAGCACCCACGACCGCCACCACGAACGATGACGCGCAATAACACGAACGACACACGCCCGACAATGCGGATGACAACGCGGACGACAGCGCGGATGACAGCGGGGCTCCCTGTGCCCACAGAACCCAAGATCGCCAATGCGAACGATGACGCAAACGACAAAACAAATGAGAGCACGAAAGGCAACACGAGCGACGGTGCAGACGATGACCGGACGACAGCGAGGCCCGGGCGCTACGACGACGACGGCAGCGTTGGCCATGTCAGCGGAGGCAGCGACTCCGAGCGAGGTAAGTCTGTCCCTATCCGTTCATCCACTGACTGCTCTCCTCTTGCCGCCCCCGCCGCCGCTGCCTCTTGCCGCGTGCCCCTCCCCTCCAACGAGGGACGTGGGCCGGCTGTTTATCTCAACGTGATTTTGGCGATCGTACCTGCCACACCACAACTAGCCGCCTGCACTGCATCTACCCCACCCCCATTCTCGACGAACCTCGGAAACTCAGACCGCGAACTTCATGAAAAGGGTGATCTTTACAGCTAGAGAGCGGCGCTATAATATTCTAGTGCGTTGTAGTGCTCAGACCATTTGCAATGGGTGGCTGAGGATGGGACTGTCCCCCTTGCGTCGCAGAAGCAGGAGAGACCAACGATTGGGAGCCGAGGGAAACTGCTCCGCCAAGGGACGAGAAATTAGATGTGTAGCTCGACGAGACGGGTTTGTGAAGAGAGTTTGAGTAAGGCATATTTGGCAGCAGATATGGGTAGTGTTGCTGAAGAGGTCGACGAGGTTCCGCTGGTTAGCTTTGCGATGAAGTGGGCTACGTCTCCAGACCCGTCTTATAACCTCCCACTCTCTCCTGCAGAACTTGAAAAGCGTCATTTACCATAGATAGTGGCCGCCTGCGCGCTTTAAAGCGCTATAGCTGAAGAAAGACTTTCATTGCAGTGGCCTGGTCAAGCATTGAGGACTCCTGCCTTGCATTCCACCCCGCCCTCAGGCTATGATTATGGCACACTGTACCACGAGGAACATCTAAAGAAGGCCCTTGCTTTTGCTTTAATCTAAAGAGGAAGAGTGGGGCTTAGTTAAAATTACAAGGGACTGCCATGTTCCATAAAAGATCTCCTAACGACAAGTCCCGTGGTCTGTTGATAATCCACTCATCGCCTTTCACAAATTGGCGGGGACACTGCAACTAAACAAGGTCCAATAAGCTATGGGCAGTCGACCAAGGAGGTAGCTGATTTGAATCATACACAGATAACATAACGACTTACTACGCAGCCACGCCCCCGGGCCCGATCCATACAAAGCGGCAGAGAACCCGCGTCCAATCCAGCCTCTCCAATCTCCGTAACGCAAGCACCCCAAGCTTCTGCATCCCATACCGCAGCTCCCTCATCAACCATCGCCAAGCCCACTGCATGGGGAAGAACAAACAAGCCATCGGCGCAAACGACACGAAGATCATCGTGAAGTAGATGAGACCATTCCATTTGCCAGTGAGAGGTCGATAGTTGCAGTAAGATAGATAAAGCTAAACATGGAGGAGAGCCAGGCTATGTAAAAGGAGGGTGAGGATGTGCGGCATGCCGTACGAGGTAGGTGTAGTGCAGGAGCCAGCAGAAAGCAAGATTGAAAATGGACGTTGGATTAACTAAGCTCGCGATGCTGTGGGTGACGAAGACGCAGACGTACGTGCATGAGAAATTCCAGTCAACACAATACCAATCCTGTTAACGAAATTGTGTACTGTCGCTGACATGTTCTCTATAGTCTTCAACCAAAGATTGAAGCGCTGAATAGCGAGCAACGCAGTCGAGAACAAAGCCACGTACAAGGCAGCCCTCAAATAGAATGCCTGTGATGCCTGCGGAAAAGTTGTACGCCTGCAAGATGAATGGGGACTTGATTTTGGTGTGTTCGGCCGTTCGTTCAATGACAAACCGCATGGACATTGCGAAAAGTTCCAACGAGCCATTGATGCCTACGAGAAATTGAACAAGTTGTTGAAGCCTGGTCGCAATGTAGTTGTGTTATGATTGCCGTGATGCCGAAGCTCATCCACATAGGTCACTTAAGCGCCGAACTTCCAAAAAGTTCCGGATTTCGAAAGTCCGTGCATCGCCCAAATGGGACTGTCCGCCCGGACAGTCCAAAAGCGGCACCTCGCTGACAAAGACGCCGATCGAACATACCGCGCTGGCATCGCATATGTTCGAATCTCTCCCATCCTCATTCTCTCACCTTTCATTGTAATTTCTCTTGTATGTATTCTACTCTATTCATTCTTGTGAGTAGTTCTGGTTACAAGGGCTATTTATCTCTGGCTAACCAACCCTCTAATTTAGTTAATATCGCTCCTGATAATCAATGGAAATCTCCAACTATGCATCCACCAGCTCCCTTACGCTCTCAAAAACATGTCGACGCCTGAGAATGCCATGATCAACTGCGGGACCTGTTCTCGCCCACTGAGATACAAGATAGTAAAGTCAAATACCAACGGCAATTGTGGCCGCTATTATGCCAGGGTATGGATTAATTACATCTCTGTCGACATCATATTCTGACTATATGTATCTAGTGCTTCAATCCATACACTGTCAGCGGCATCCCATGCAAGTTCTGGGACTGGTACGACTCTGGCCCTCTGTCCCAACCCCCTTCTCGGTCACCGACACAATCGCCCGCCACTTCCGCCGCAATCAACCAACCAACCTCAAGTGCAAATGAAGACACTCGCTTTCCTGCACCCTCCCAACCCTCACTTCTGCCTCGCAAAGTATGCCGCAGCCTAGGCTGCAAGAGTGGCCGCCTCCGAAAGGGCTGTTCGCGGCGTATGTGCAAGGCGCACTGCCAAGAGCAAGGTCCGGGCTGCAGTGATGTCGCCCACAAGGCAAGTCAGCCATGGCCATCAACACAGAATGCGGCTGCTTCTGTCCCATGGCTGCTACCAAACTCGACGCCAGCTGTGACACCCTTTGCCTCCAATCAGGCTGCCCCGACTTCATTCATTGCATCCCAAGTCTCTGTCGGCGCCTCAAATATTTCCGTCGCTCAGCCTGTTGATTCAACACCCCGTTCACACCTCCAGGTGCCCGCGTATGCCTCCCACATGGCCCCAGTGTTTACGGAGCAAATTCGCATTCAGCAAGAACTTGCAGAGCAGCATCGTCGTGAGGAAGCTGCGCAAAAAACGAGTGATCACCGTGCCAAACAGACCATTTTGGTATATGTATGGACCGAGGTATGTGAATGCTCAGCCTTTTTTAAATTGGATCTCGCTAAATTCGCTATCTAGGATGATGTTGAGCCCGAAATTGTCCTCATCCAGGATGGCTTTACACTGCCACACTTCCAGTTTACCGAAGAGGTTTTACTACGTACCCTTGGCTCTGTAGATGTCCAATTCCAGGTTTTTAACATGGATTATGGCGTCTGGGCTATGGCGATCGTCAATCACGTCGTCACCGTTTCCGCAAAAGGTCGGATATTCATCAAAGCATCGCACGTTCGCTCGTGCAAGGATCTCGTCATGCATACGGGGCTTCCCTCGGTAACTTCGCCCAACATCCGCACGAACTTGGCCGGAGAACGCGCATACATCAAGAAACGGATCGCCGAACAGGAGTTTACTTACCTACAGCAACATACCACCCCATGTCCTACCAAACGGCCCTACAGCTACCTCTCAGACTCACCATCATCCCCTTCGGCAGCAGCAAAATCTCGAAAGATCGCGATGACAAGGATCAAGAAGGCTGCTGTCACTGGGACTTCTCCCACCCCGGATCCCGAAGACGTGATTGAGATCAGTGATTCTGATGACTTTGCCCCCATTATTCCATATCATCGTCCCCATCAGGTCAAAGAAGAAGCTCAACCTCTGGTTTTTCCGTTGGCGCTCACAATGTCCTCTACGTCCACAATCATGGCATCCCATCCCACCGCTGATAAGAAAGCATGGCCTGCAGACTTCTATGCTGTGGACATTGTAGCCTGCTTCAAGAATGCTGATGAACATAGCTGGATATCCACGAAAAGCGTGTTCGAGACACATTTTCCGTCCTGCCGCTTCGCTCGCTCTACGTATTACGAGCATCGAGCCCGATGGAAGGCTGCACCTTTGGCTACACAGAATGCTTTCGTGGGCGCTGGTCGCACACCTGCTGGTCTATGGTCCTCTTTTATGGCAGTTACCCGAGCCCCAAAAGCAGAACTTTCAGCTATACGGAGGCGAAAGCAAGTTGATGACGATGACGGCGAGCTATGAGACTTTGGGGTATTTTTTTATTTATGTTTTTTTATTTGGTTTGTCTACTATTCTTGACAATGTAGCTACTAGTTCTTCTTTTCCGTCACTAGATTTGTATACGTAAATCTTACTTTGTATTCTTATGTGTAGTTTATCAATCTTAGCTGGGCCCACAATTTACGCACGCAGATTAGTGATGGGTAGTGTATCTAGAGTAGGAAATGTGCACCCCCATTTCTACCTGCAAGCCTCGAGACTCGTTCGCGTTTGAGACTACTCATGAGGTGGCGAGGTTGCTCCGCCATTGGAAAGTGAACATAGCGTGAAGCATCATTAGCATCCATCTACAAGTATATTTGTGCGTTTTTTGAAGCCGGCGAGTGCACAAAGGCATATCCTCCATGGGCAGTGCCACGGCATGGTCATCTGCTCCGTCCACATGCCGCAGAGCCCCTGCTCAACGTGCTTGAGGTGCCGGAGGAAGCGGAAGAGGAGCTGGTAGCAGAGGATTGTCTTTCATGAGATGACAAGGGAAAGGGGAATTTGACTTCATAATCGAACGACTCGAACATCATCGCATCAATGGCTAAGAAATTGTATTAGAGACGTTTTCCTTCCAGCTCTCCAGCAACAAAGGTACGTATGCACCGCCAGGTAAACGGCCACCTGCTGAACGCGGCGACGGTATCTCAGTTTGATGGCACTGTGACAATCCTGTAGATGTCGAACCGTCTCACTGCTACAGCCTTCTTTATGAATATTGTTGAAGGTGTAATTGATAATAGAAGCGTACCGTGTATCTTCATTCCCAGAATTCATCTGTATAGTCCATCTCCAAAGTATTTCTGTCGATAAACTTGCTTTCCTTCACAAGCTCCTTGTAAGGGTCCATTAGCTTCGTTCTTCACCATTTCTTTGACGTCCTCTTCGCAGCTGGACGAGGAGAATGAAACACCCGGATTGTCGGCTGTAGCAAATTCGTTGAGTTGATATATCAGGGAGAGCGTACCCATGGTCGGGTAGACATAGAGTCCTCCTGACTCCTCCACGAATTTGCGGCTCTTGAAAACCTCTTTGTTAGTCGGATGTGGAAGAGCAGCTTCTCGTCCTAGATGGGGCTGCAGCTGTGTCGGCGAGCATAACTCTTTGGAACAAGTAGTAAGTGCACACCTATCGATTGCTTCGATGGACTCACAGCCTCGAATGCATGTCGTAGTCCCTCGAGGTAATGTCATAAAAGAATGATTGGAGTGTTTGCCGCTGCAGCGATGGGTAGGTGCGAATACGCCTGTGGATGACATGAGATTTTTTTAGATATTTTGACTGAACAATGAGAATGCGACATTCTACATACCAGAGTGCCATGTGAAACTGTGAATCATTATCAGAGTAGTGTAGTCCTTGATGTGTGCAGGAATATTTACAGATCAGGTATGAAGCTGAGAGAAGACACGATGTGTCGATGATAGAAGCTGTCTAGACTTCTAGTGCTGTCATCCTGATCTACAACCAGCCGGCGGATCATATAGAAGAGCAGAAAAGAATGTCCACACCTCCTCATACCAAATTCGAAAGGTACTCAAACCCTTGCAATCTCCTGGAGTCCTCCTTGATGCTCCGCGCACTCAGAATGATGGCCGCAATGTTTTGCTGGTGATGGTCGAATTCTTCGGGGTCAGGCTGGGTGCATTGGCGAGGAGGTGCTGGTTATTTCCGCCCGTGTTATTGAGATTGGGCTGCAGAATGGTGGCGACCTTGAAAGAAAAAGGGATCAGTAAGACGTGTCACTGTACAAAGGCACGGCTATGCTTACTAGTGGTCGGGTTGGCCTGGATTTGGACGTTTTCTTCTTCATTATAGAGTGTTCTTGTTGATGCAAAAAAAAAATGGAGATGGGATTGATGACAAATAGGGTAAGCAACGAGTAATAGGGAGGTTCAGAAAAGAAAGAGTGCGACACTTACGAAGAGGCGATTCATTTCAGCCCCATCGACGAGCATAGGAGTGTTGTATCGGTATGGCTTGAACCTCAACAAGTTACAACGGCCATGTTACACGGTAGAAGGGAAGTCAAGCGACATCTTGTATGGTCGTAACAACGAGACCCTAGGCCTCAGGTTCTGCCACAGAAAAACAAATTGTAGAGTTAGTATATAGATAAAAGGTGTAGAAATAAGTGGCGAGCCCCCCCCCATACTATTCTCTCTTTGTCATTATCGCCCTCAGTTTGCAGTGAGCCTATCCAACACCAGAGACTTCAGGATGTGTAAGTAAAAGACAAGAATGATACACGTTCAACATTCAACATCCTAGTCGTGAGAGTTTGAGTGCACGACATCAACGTTCAACCACTGACATCATGATAGAGAGAAAATGTTCGACATCCTTGATGTTTGACATCGTATCAATATATCGTGTACTAGTGAAGTTACTTCTTGATATTAATGTGAAACTGTGGACAAAAATTGAATTGTAAAAACTACATATCTGCTGCTGACATGGGTAAAAGCATTGGACTACACCCTTCTTTTTCCAATGTGTCTCGTGTCATACGGTTTCGAAGGAGGATCATTTGATCAAGAAAGAAATTGTATCTGTCTGGCAACATTTCACGCACGATAGGATTGAAGGTCCCAAGCCAAACGTTTGTTTGCTCTGCAATAGATGAGTTGAAATACCACGCCTTGTCACCTTCGCCATAAAGCTCCCTGTACATGGCTGGATTGCAATTGCTTTGGCAGTACTCGTCTCGGATGGAATGCTTGCAGTTAAAGTGTGTGACGCCTAACTGGGAAATACTCGAAAACATGGACCAGCCTGGGATTGAACTCAGGACCTCGCACTCCAAGGTTCCAAGGCGCGGCGTGCTAACCATTACACCACCAGCCCATCAACACGTTATCTTATCTTGGACATTGGACTTCTTGCATCAGTGATCACATGACTCTATTTACGTCTGTTACTCTTACAGCTTACTTGTACCGTAAATGCTCATGTATCACTTAACTATATACTATGAACTCCTGAACTCGCATCTCCGTTGCACCCTCTCTGAGAGCTCCCTCTACCCATGCCGGCTGGATACCCTGTAGCTATCCCCCTGCCCAGGGTCACACGGCCTCTCCGCGAAGAGTCGCAACGCTTATCGGTGTGGTGGGTTGACAGCCGCTGGCAGTCCCCCCTAACCAAACCTTCTACTTCAGCACCCCGAAGTCCCGCGAACCAGAGGCTTCACAATGGTGGGGGCACCGCGGAACTTCACCTCCGCGCTGAAGTTCTCCCTTTGATCGACGGACGCCTTCCTCGGATCGACTCGAAGACGATCAATCCCTAGGAATCCATACCGTCATCACCCTCCGAAGTACTCGTCGGTCGACACCGTTATGAAGACCCAGCGTGTGCGGTTGGGTAGCGTCCCGGAGACGAGACCTACTACACTCGCTGGATGTTGTTCCGAAGGCTAGGTTGATTCGTTCTGACGAATCCCTGCTAGCGGAACGACAATCTTCACCGGAAGTCCCGCTTACTACTACTCGTCGGTCGACACCGTTATGAAGACCCAGCGTGTGCGGTTGGGTAGCGTCCCGGAGACGAGACCTACTACACTCGCTGGATGTTGTTCCGAAGGCTAGGTTGATTCGTTCTGACGAATCCCTGCTAGCGGAACGACAATCTTCACCGGAAGTCCCGCCTACTCTACTCCTCCCTTCCTGATACGCTCGTCGGTCGACTATGGATCAGAGATCCGGTATTCAAGGTCGGGTAGCGTCCTTGTGACGAGACCTACTATGATCACCGGATTTCCCTTCGAAGGCTGGGTTGATTCGTGTAAACGTTTCCCGCTAGCGAATGGGAGTTTCCCTTCGAAGGCTGGGTTGATTCGTGTAAACGTGTCCCGCTAGCGAATGGGATATCTTTGCCAATGTCCCGCGTACCGTATCTAAATTTATACCCTTCCTATTCAGTCTATCTCCCTATGTTTTATTTCATCTTTCAACTATTCGAGCTATGCCCATCTGATAAGGAGATCATATATCTTCCTTCGAAATTCTTCGACCACTTCTCGTTCAAGTTACGACCCTTCCCTCGACATGCCAGCAAAGGTCGCTAAAGTCTCCGATGCGACGGGAACTCCCCCCGCGCCAAAAGGGCCAAAGCTTAGAACTACGAGCAATTCTCGGCAGACCGCCGACTACGCCCCCGTCGGAACTACTCTACAGCCGACGCCCGCGTCTTCCGTTCCCCCTTCGACTCACGCTTCGCCCAGGCATTCCAGACGTGCTTCTATGGAGGAAGTGGAGGACCCGGATAGTCCCAAGGGCCCGCCCAGAGCACCTTCTCCGGGTCGCCCTATTTTAGAACGATCCGACGCTCGTGACAGATCACCCGCTACTCCAATTCGCTCTGCGCGATCCATCGACGCAAGAGGAAGAAAGCAATATAAAGAACCCCGCTCGAATCCGGCCGTCGTGGCTCGTGGACCAACGAGTAAACCCGCTAGCGTGGCTGCCTCCCCTGGACCTGCCAAAGGTTCTCGGGTAGCGTCCGTTACGAAATCAGCTCAGGCTCCAAAGGGCTCGCTGACGGCTGATGTACCTCAGAGCGCTGTTTTTTTACAGTCTCCCACTCGTGCCTCGTCACGGTCGAATTCGCCTAGTCCCCGGTCCCCTACCGAGAAAAGGACGATGATGGAAGTCCCGAAGTCAATCTTTGACGGGATAACCGTCATGAATGGGATCGTGATATACGATGAACCACTCCAAGCTTCAGTCAGTAGACTGCATCCACCTTGGATCGAATTCTCGGAAGATGTCGACCCTCTCGACGCTTATGGAGGCGTAGACGGAATGTTGGAAGGTCGCCCTGCGGAAGAAGCGCTTTGGATCCGAGACATTTTAATTCGTTGGACCTATCCCGACCTCGACTGCAACTACGAAAACCTTCCTAACCTGGTCGAAACCGTTACCGCCACTAAGCTGACCGTAAACGACCTTATCGAATACAACAGCATTACGGGAACCAAATTCTACTCCTTCCATTCGAAACTTTTGGACTTAGGTTTGGCCCTTCAAGCTCTCACCCAGATACTCAGGGCGTTCACGGATTTCTTCTATGGCCACGATGCTTCCTCGTTCTATCCGGACAGAGACTTCAAACTCCTTCGTCTCTTAGCCTGGCACACGCAACCCGAAGAAATGGTCGCTACATACAAGGTTCTCCAAAGACGTTGCTCTTTAGCAGTAGTCCACGTCACGAAACATCTTAACAAAATTAAAAAGGTGTTTCTCCTTGACCGTGAAGAGGCTTTTTCAGTCTCTTCCTACAACTCGACGACTGGTTCGGAGCGAATACGAATCGATGATCTTTCTCCTCGATCTACGCTGCGAACCTATCTTTCTAGAGACGATTTCGCTTCTGACTTCGTTGGAGAAGACACCGTCTTGCGAGCGAATGTCCTAAACAACATCGAATCTTCCAGTGAACTTTTCAAACCGACGCCCTATACTCATCGTTCTTACACTCCAGCTCTCAACCAATCTGCTGATGCAGTTAGTGAGCGATTGAAGTTCATCAACGAGAGGAGTACGAGGAGTAGACCCGAAGAACCCGATTCCATCAGTGGGTTCCTCGCTCAACGACAAGTCACTTTTGCACCCCCGACCCCGCATTTTGCCTCTACCTCTATCAGCAGCATAAATCGTCAGCACCCCGTTTCGTCTTTGCCCGGTGTAGGCACCGTACCCACCATAAAGATCGACACCTTCAACAACTCTGGGGGCCTACTGCTGCCTGGGGGGGATCTACCTGGGGGGACCATCTGTTCAGCCCACTAAAGGGATATTGCCAAACGTCTCCAATGCAGCTACTTTTCCGTCGACATCTAACTGGAGCTCTTATCAATTCTCGCACGACGCGAATTCCTCAAAGCCCAACGATCCTTCCCAACCACCGGGAAATGGCCCTCCTGATGGAGGACCGCCTAATCCAGGAGGATTTCATTATCCTGGGGGGGGAAGCGGCGGCGGCGGCGGCGGAGGCGGCGGAGGCGGCGGCAGCGGCGGCGGTGGCGGAGGAAGTGGAGGAGGACCTCCCGGCGGAGGACCTCCTGGCGGAGGACCTCCTGGAGGAGGCCCGCCCAGTGGAGGACCCTCGGACAAAGGCGGTGGTCCGCCCAATGATCCTCCACCAAGCGGCCCACACTCAGGTCAACCTTCCCCTCTCTCTTTACCGCCCAACTTCTTCAACACTGGCTGGCAAATGCAAAACAAGATTAACCTCAGTAGCTTACCTGTCTGGAATGGCAACGGCGACACGATTATCGACTATGTCAGCGAAACCGCGGCTTTTGCTGCTATGAGTGACAACATGAATACCGAGATAGGCCAACTCGCCCCTTTAAGATGGACGGACCGAGCTAAGAAGTGGTGGGAATCTCTCACTTCCGAGAACCGCAAAATCTACGGACAAAACTGGAATCATCTGCTTTTCGCCATCCGAGCTCATTTTATGAATGAAAATTGGACTAGACTCCGTATGCAAGAGTTCGAAGAAATGAAATTCCGGCAAAAGAATCATTCGACGGAGCACCCTCTAGACTTCATTCAACGACGCATACGTTCTCATTCTTTCTTATTCCCTACGGACTCAGACGGACCGGCGGCTATCTCTCGAATTCTGCGCACTCAACCTACGGAATGGGGAACCTTGCTCAATGAATTAGTCACCCCCAACATGATGGAATTACAAGCAACTGCGGAACGCATGGAGCAAACTTTGGAAACGTCCTATCTACTTCACGAGAACCTACGACGAGCCTCAGACCCTAAAGCGTATACCACTCCATATCGTAATCGTTCATTCTCCCGCAAACGAAACGCCCTGAACGTAGAAACCAATGACTCAGAGGACTCTGCTTCCGAGGACGAGAAACAAAACGAAACTTCAACGAACAAGGAAGCTCACGCCGCCTCATTCTCGCGACCCAGAGGGAGTCGCGCCCCAGCCACTCCTCGTCCCGGTAGCAATTTTCCCGAGGGAAGGACCATTAATGGTTACGAGTTCAAACGAGACGACACCGTTTTGAGCACCAGACCTCCCAATGGATCCTGCTTCATTTGCACTAGTCCAAAACATGCTTATCGAGATTGCCCTCATCACGGAAGATTTTCCTTACTACGCGAAGCTCACGTCATTGAATTAGGCATTGACCCGGCTGAGGAGGACGCTTTAGACAGAGAAATGTTAGAATTTTTGATTCAATCGAATTCCTCTCCTGCCTATACCGACGACTCGTCGTCCTCGCCTGACATAACCAAGGATGCTATGAATGCCGAAGTAGCCAGTGAAAGTGAATCCGGATCAGATTCAAACCTCCCTCCTCGAAACCGTAATGAGAGACGACGTGTGAAATTTGAACAAGAGAAAAGCGCCAACACTTCCTCACCATCGTTGATGATACCTCGTAAAGTCAGACGCAAATCTTCTCTCCGACGCACCAAGTCCCCAGTCGAGCAGCACTCTTCCACCAGCGCCACGAAGGACGGCAGTCCGCTCGTAATTCCTGCTAAGAAAAGCCGTGCGCTCCCAGAAGGACTAGGTTCTTTAGGGACCCAAGCTCTTAGGATTAAAGTTCGCGTCGCCTCCCTTCACAACCCTACTACCGAAGCTCGTCTCGATTCCGGCGCTGACATCACTTTGATTTCGGAGGACTTCTATAACTCTTTGACCGACGTGCCGGAATTAAAAGAAGGCCTCCGGATGAAACTCTACCATCTAACGGGTCATGCAAAGGTCCTAGGCTACACTCGCACCACACTTTTTGCTCCAGCTACCGATAATACCATCGTGAGCTTCGAAATGGAAGCCTACGTAGTACGAGGAATGAGGTACCTATACTCATTGGCGAAGACTTTCAGACAACCTACGAAATCGGCTTGACAAGACACGCTTCAGGCAAGTCTGAAGTCCTGGTTGGCCGCAACACACCGAAAGTCATCGAGGCCTCCTCAGCCCATAGCGTGGACTTAGGCTTCGAAATTCGCCAAGCTTTTTCCACCCAATCCTTCGTTCGCTCAAAAGCAATTCGTCGTGGCAAAGCCAAGCATCCTCCGGCGAACACTGACATCCCGGTTGTTGCAGCGGAGGACGTAGCTATAGCCGGGCAGCGTACATAATATCCGCATCGACGCGCCCTTCGACGGGCGGAAGGATTGGATAGTCGAGAAATTACTCATTGCCACGGACACTAATGACATCCTGGCCGCTCCTACCACATGGATCAACTCTGACCACCCTACGTTCCCATGGCTAACCCAAGTACCCGACCATGGTATATCCGTAAGGGCGACGTTGTCGGTCACCTAATCGACCCCGACTCCTTAGACCGCCCAACGGCAGAAACTGGGGAAAAGATGGCGGCAGCGGCCGAAGCTTTTCGAACGATCATAACTGGTACCTTACGGGAACAAGACCTAGCAGCAGCAACTACCGCCCCTGCGCCCAACGATGACCGACTGAAAGACGATGAAAACTGGGGCCCGAAAACCACAGCGATAGCCCAGACGATTCCTTAGGCGATGTCGCGGAACTAGTTAATCTTGGCCCCGACATCCCTCCAGAAATATTACCTCGTCTCGCTGCGGTTCTTCGGAAGAACGAAGACGCATTCGCACTAATGGTCGACTAGGTCAGGTCGCCGCTCGTGTAGAGGTCCCTCTTAAACCGGGTACTCAGCCCATTTCAGTTCCAATGTATGGTGCTTCCCCGGCAAAGCGCGAGATAATCGACAACCAAGTCAACGCGTGGTTTGAAGCAGGGGTCATCGAGCCCTCCACCAGTCCTTGGGCCTTTCCCGTCGTCGTCGTCTACCGTAATGGTAAACCCCGTCTAGTAGTTGACTACCGGAAGCTTAATGCGCAAACCATCCCGGACGAATTCCCTATTCCTCGACAGAATGAAATCATCCAGGCTTTGTCAGGTTCACAAGTGCTATCCTCATTCGACGCTCTTGCAGGATTTACTCAACTAGAAATGGCAGAGTCAGACAAAGAGAAGACCGCCTTCCGGTGTCATTTGGGTTTATGGCAATTCAAACGAATGCCTTTCGGCCTCCGTAACGGTCCCTCCATCTTCCAACGAATAATGCAAGGCGTTTTAGCACCCTATCTTTGGCTTTTCACCCTTGTATATATCGACGATATAGTTGTTTTCAGCCGAAATTGGGACGAACACTTAGTACACCTCGACAAAGTCCTAGGCGCTATTGCGAAAGCAGGAATCACCCTATCACCCTCTAAATGCTTCGTGGGCTTCTCCTCCATCCTCCTCCTCGGTCAGAAAGTTTCCCGACTCGGACTATCAACACACGCGGAAAAAGTCGCAGCCATTCTCGATCTCGATCGACCTCACTCCACTAACGAACTACAAAAATTTCTGGGCATGGTCGTTTACTTTTCTCAATATATTCCATCATATTCCTTTATTGCTTCCCCTTTATTTTCACTTTTGCGCAAAGGGGTTAAATGGCATTGGAATCCCGAGCACGAATTCGCCTGGCAGCAAGCCAAAAACGCCTTGGCAGCCGCCCCTGTGCTAGGACATCCAATCCCCAACACCCCTTATCGTCTCTACACCGACGCATCCGACATCGCCCTAGGCGCCAGTCTACAGCAAATCCAACCCATACGAGTCGGCGATCTGAAAGGTACCCCTGTTTATGACCGACTGCTTAAAGCATGGGAAGCCAAGGGACCCATCCCATCACTATTCTCTTCCTTGCTGCGAGAAATCAACGAAAAAGCGAAACCGGACACTTGGGCAGACACCTTCGAGGACACCATCGTGCATGTCGAGCGCGTCATCGCTTACTGGAGCCGGACCTTAAAGCCTGCTGAACAGAACTACAGCGCCACAGAACGCGAGGCTCTCGGTGCCAAGGAAGCCCTCGTCCGGTTCCAGCCATTCATTGAAGGCGAACAGATAATTCTGATCACGGACCACGCCGCCCTGCAATGGGCCCGAGTTTACGAAAACGCCAATAGGAGATTAGCGGCGTGGGGGCAGTATTCGCAGCCTTCCCAGGCCTACGAATAACTCATCGTCCTGGCCGTGTACACTCAAACGTAGACCCGCTATCCAGACTACCAAGAATTCCGCCGCACAATTCACCTATACGTGACGACCTAGAAGCGATTACTCAAGATGAAACGAAACGAAATATCGCCCAACTAGCGGAAGACAAGTCATCACACACGCCAGCTCCTAAAGCCGCCTTTTGTGTGAGTTGGTGGGAGGAGGTTATACAGAAGGAAGCCCTCCCCGTCCTCACAAGACGGCAATCCGCTTTGGCCAAAACGAATGAGCCCTCGGACGAGTCAAGCGACTCGGACAAGGCACCGGAGATCAAACCAGCCAACAAACCCCCTCACACAGCGAATGAATCGAAGGAGACGTCAGGAACTTCTCCCATCGACGATCTCCCTTTCCCGGATAATGATCATTGGACGTATCCTGCAGACTTCGTGAAACCACTAGAGCCTCCCGAAGACGACTGGGAACGAAAATCCCATTTGCTCATATCATGGGACGAGTCCTTGAGAAGAGATTCGAACAAGGATACAAGTCGGACGCTTTCTTCAAAAGGAAATATTTGGATGAGATATCTAGTCCCAACACCGTCGTTACCCCATCGCATTTTAGCAAAGCAAGCAATGGACTACTCTACTTCCTTGATGCTGAATGGAAAACTCATCTTTGTGTTCCTAAATCCATGATCAACTACGTGCTCGAATGGATCCACGATTCTCCTATGGAAAGCGCTCATGAGGGATTTAAAAGATTCAACGCTCGAATTCAGGAACTATTCTTTTGGCCAAACATGCTCAGAGACACCCACCTCTTTTGCGAAACTTGTGACATCTGTCAGAAGATAAAAACCGATCACCGCAAGAAAATGGGAGCTCTTCGTCCCGCATATCCCCTCGTCCCTTTGCCACCGTTTCCTTGGACCTTATTACTGGATTACCCCCATCCGGAGAAGACAAATTCACCGCTATTCTCGTCATAGTGGATAATTAACAAAATACGCTATAATCATCCCGACGCACAATGAATTAGATAGAGAAGGCTTCGCCAAACTATTCGTGGAAAGAGTAGCCAATATCTATGGTCTTCCTTCCAGGATCATAACCGACAGAGACAAGCGGTGGGCCACCGACTTCTGGAAATCCATCATCGCTAATTACGGAGGAAAAATGACTATGTCCTCATCTCATCACCCTCAAACGGATGGGCAGACCGAAATCCTCAACGCTACCATCGAACAGATGCTTAGGGCTTACGTTGCGAAAGATCGCAAAAGCTGGTCGGATTGGCTTAGCGTGCTGACCTTCGCTTACAACTCCTCAATTCACTCGTCGACGACCCATTCCCCAACCTTCTCCTGATGGGCTATGAACCGCGCCTAACGTCCAGTATCCTTTCTTCGGAAATGAATCTCGATGCTCGACCCTTCCTACCAAGTCAGAAAGCAGAAGACTTCATCGCTACCATCGAGGAGAAACGTCAAACAGCCAAAGACGCCTTAGCATTAGCTCAAGAAAGACAAGCCAAAGCTTACAACAAAGGCAGAAGACCAGTGGACAACATCAACGTCGGCGACCTCGTCCTCGTCAACCCTCATACTTACGATTGGTTGAAACCGAAGGAACTGGAAAGAAACTCGTCCAACGCACCATCGGCCCTTTGAAGTGTTGGAAAAAATCAGCCCCGTCGTCTATCGCCTAAGATTACCTGACACCTATCCGATGCATCCTGTGTTCAACATCGCTCACCTCAAAAAGTATCATGAGTCACCCAAGGAATTCGGGCAACGCAGCTCCCTTCCCCCGACTCGCGATTTTCTCGCCTCGCCAGAGTACGAAGTGGAAGCTATTCTAGGACATCGATTGACCAGCAATAAATCTGGAAACAGGCGACAATTCCTTATACGATGGGCTGGATACGGACCCGCCGACGATTCATGGATCTCAGAATACGATCTTCGAAACGCACCTGAGCTCAAGCGCGATTACCTCAAGCTTCATAATCTGTAGTTGACCTTGTTCCCCCTGCGCAAATTTTTACCATTACTTTTTTTTGTAACCTTATTATTACATTATGCATTTCTCTATCACTGGCTTTGTACACGCGCTCGCTCTAGAGTAGATAAAACGATATTTTTACGACTATTCCTATTAGTGTTGAGTTACTATGTTCGGTCACGTCACGTGGCCTTTCGTTGATATCAGATTGGCCAAACTCGGCCTTTCTTCTTCATTCCTTCATCTTCAACGAAGTCGCTTGCTGCCGCGTACGCGACGTCAGTTACGGAGTTGAACGAGATCTCGAATAGCTCAAGCTTGGCTGCAGCTCTGCGGAGTAGCGTCAGTGTTGTGCGGAGTACAGATCTCTTATCCATTTCTTTGTCCTTCCCTCCAAGATGGATGCCGACATGCATGAGCGCAGTCGCGAATTCACCTTCCTCACTCCCCGCTGCATTCAATCGCAGGCTACCTCGATCTCCCCGCCGTCTTTGCCGCATGAAGTTCTACTTCCCAAGTTCTCCGTGATCGCGTCTCGTTCGTTGGTGGGTCAACAAACGCTGGAGCTATGGTCTCCCAACTCGTCTCTCACGCGTTCTACCCCGGGCTTCGAACGGTTTCTTTCAACGTCGGAACGAGTTTGCCTCCCGAAAAGAGACGATGTGACGGTCATGCCGGTCGATTCGACCCAGTCGTATCGCCTCAGCATTACGACGCTCGCAATCCATGGTTCGGATTCATCAAACGTCGCGTCGACGATTCCTTGCCAGAGTGCACTCCGCTCATTGATGTATGGGACCCGGCTGGACCAGGAAATCGAGGCACCATCCAATGGGCATTCCTAATCAAGCTCGGCCAACGCTACGAAGACATTCGAAATCGCATGAACGCTAATTCCCAGGTGGAACACATCAATCCCACTATCTGGCAGAACCGCCCACAAAGCGGCAATGCCTCCATTCATCATCACCTGGAAAACGAGTTCTCCTTCGACGAAGCCGTGGACGCGCTCTTCGAAGTTCAAAGGGGGCTCCGTTTCATGGACGCTTGGAACCGTCTGGCCGAAGCTCTTCTGTTACCACCCCAGACTATTACTTCACCCTCAGGAGACATTACACCGGCTGATGACTCGTTAATGGGAGTTTGGATGAATGGCATGGCGGAACGCGAAGGTCTCTGGCTTTTACATTGCCGAGTTCCTTGCTTCGTCGTCAGCATCGTCGAAAGCACAAACGACTCGATACGAGCAGAACGTTCCAACAAGGCTCTAAATCTCGTCGCCGGTACCTCTGCCGCCGCTATGAACCGAACCATTTATAAATTCGACATGCACGTCCGAATGGCCGGGAGCGATCTACGGGATATTGATAGAGACATGGGAATTCCCGAGAAAGTCCCGGCAACGAATCAATTGGAACGACGCCGCGCGTCTCCCTGGGGCCAGGGCTTTATCAACGGAAAATATGTCGATCCTCGTGATCCGGAACTCCTGTTCAACCGATGCGTCGCTCCCGTCCCATTGGTGAGAGACGGAGAAATCATACCCCCTCCGGTAGCAAACTTGGCAAACGGGACATGGTCCAGATGGACGGAAGACACTTTGGAAGACCACATGACCCCCTGCTTGAAAGTACTCGGTAAAAAGCACAAAGATAGGCATGGAAAATTTCGTTACTACGACAGGATCAGCCACCGTTATCTTTTCTTCGACGAAGAGGTCCCTGTCCCTTCTAATTACATAGCGAATCCGGAAATCTTTGGCTTGCCCGTGCCCAGCATATATTTCGTCGAGAACGAAGAGAATAAACGACTGGCGCCGCGGTCAGCGTCTTACTGGATGTACAAGTCGGAACGACCGCGCAGGGAAGACATTGGCATCAGCTACGCCCCAGCACCCCCGAAATCGAAGCCCTGCGCTCCACTGCCTCAAGCCGCCAACATTTCGTCTCAGGCTGCGAGCGCTTCTACCAGGATACCACCGCCGGCCATCCGCGCTCCGAGTACTTCACCCAGAATACCACCACCGGCCGTCCGCGCTCCGAGTGTTCCACGTGTCGCCTCACAGCAATCTCTTCCGCGCAGCCCTCGAAGATCCCCTCCGCGTGCTCCTTATCGATCTCCTCCACGCAGTCCGCGTAGATCCCCTCCTCGCGATTTTCGTCGACCTCTCTCGCGCAGCCCTCGCCAGTCTTCACTTCACCGTCAAGTACCTTCCCGCCAACGTTCGTTCGCAAGACGGTCGTCCCCACGAGCTCCTTCGGTGCCTCTGCCTTTCGCCAGCAACGATCTCCCCCGCCGAAGCTCAGTCTCTTGCAACGTTTCCAGCCAATCGAGCACAAGATGCCCCACGGCGATTCCTACCGGCCACGCAACGACAGCCCG